>JAPTHA010000010.1:13943274-13958702 GCA_029814585.1 Gymnapogon annona
AGGGGGGCAGGGGTCCAGTGGCCAACTTTACCCTTATCTTCTGCTGACACACACACACACATGCACATAACCACACATACACACACCAGTTCTCATTTGGGGGAGATGTCCCGGAGCGTGGACGGATGTGGACGGCTATCCCTCACTGACGCGGGCCTCTCACTGTCACCCTCTGTAGGCTCCGCGCCGCCCTCGGCCACAGGCAGGTAATAGCTCTGATGAGAGCCCTCCACTTTGTTTCAGAAATAATTTGCCACTCCTGCCGCCTGCAGGGGCCGCGCGGTAATAAAAATGAATCACACCGCTAACCTCTCCAAACCTGGCCCCCGCCGCCTCTTTTAACCCATTCCTCGCCGGCGTCTGGGGGTCACTGTTTACAACAGCGACACTTGCTTGGTTTCTGTTAGACTCTAAATTGTTTTTGTTTTTTTTGGTTTTTCCACTCGCGTTGTCCTGCACATAATTGCCCCCCCCATCCAAAAAAAAAAAAACCTCAGCAAAGCTTCTGGGGCTATTCACAGGTTAAGAGTGCGAGAACGTCAACTCTCTGCAGAGCTTTTAGAATAGCCGGCCTTGCCAGGAGCCCTGGTGGAAAAAGAGTAATTAATTAAGACAAATGAATGACCGGGTTTTCCCATGTTCGCTCTCCCCTTCTCTCGGTCTGTCTAAATGAAACCCACAGGTCAGTAATTAGCCCTGTGTGGGAGATGTGGAACCACGGCCACTAATTGTCCACATGCCACCAGGTTTCAGAGCCAGGTATATGTAGAGGAAAGATGCCTTTGTTTTTTTTTTGTTTTTTTAAGCCAGTCATTACAGAACCTCCTCTGTTGACGATGATAACAGTTGAAAGAAGGTGATATCATAATTATTTCCCTACATGGTTTACGCAGGTTTTTTTGTTTTTTTTAAAGCAGTTCAGGCTGCGCACATAAGCAGGGCATGTGTTACCGTCCCCTCAGCTTTGTACGCGAGGCGAGGGTTCAGCAGGGGTTAACAGCATGAGCATTTAAGGGTGTTAGTCTTGCTGGCACAAAAACACAGCCACTCCATCATGAGGAGTCCGACAACCTCATTAATGTCACAATATATTCAAGCCATCCCTCTGGCTGCCTACGGCACCCAGATGCTCTCCTATTGGCCCCTCCACTCCAGCTCCACACAACAACCTTTTGAATTCGCCGTTACATCTGTTTCCGAGGTCCTTTTTTTTGTTTGTTTGGTTTTTTTTTGCAGGCGAGAAAAGCCAGGAGGAGTATTCGTCTTAATTCTTTTGCAGCTGTTGCGTTGGGAGGAGTGAGCGTGGCGTGTCTACACTGTACCCTCCGGACCATAGGGGGTCTTATTTACCACATTTGCAGCAGCGTTTACTGTGTCGCCGCTTCATTTCTAGTCCTTAGCAACCTTTGATGCTTTGGGGCCCAGCTCTCTTTCCCCTGTTGTGTGCGCTTTTTTTTTTTCTTTTCCATCTTTGTGGGGTTTTTTTTCCCCTCTCAGCCCCCTCGCTGTCTTTTCTCTCGCCGTCCCTTCTCTTCCTCACTGTCTGTCTCTTTCTCCTCTAACCCTCCCCTCGGTTTGTGGAAGTGAAGCCACTGGCTGCATGGGAATTGGTCCCATACAAAGTTGCCCACCCCCACTGTGAAGTCTGTTCAAGCTGGTCAAATGCAAAGACCCCTCCAACCCCTTCACCGCCACCACCATTTCTCCCCTTGAGTGCGTCTATTTGATGTGTCCACGGTGAAATTGGAAGTGCGGGGATGAATGGGAGGAGCCAGCTCCAACCTTTGATTGTTTAGGAGGATTCAGTGTGTGTTTGAAGGATGGGGCTGTTGGTGGGACGGACATCCTGCGTTTTTTTTCCCCCCGCGGACCTTTATTCTCGTAGGTATAGTCAGATTGGTCATTCTGCTGCTACTTTCGGCTCTAGCTCCGCCCACTCTGTCTCAGCTTCCCTTCCCTTCCTATAAATTCCCACTCGCCTTTTGTCTTTCAGGCTTGACTAATTATCCTTGTTTGTCCCTCTTTATTTGGATTCAGTCATGTGTTCTTGACTCCGTGGGCTGGGTTTAGGAGAATCATTCCGCCATTTGCCACTTAATTAAGTCAGGGTCAGAATCCATTGCTCAACAGAGAGAGCTGAAGGGACAGAAACTCTAATAGAATTATAAGAGAGGCCTTTCTTTGAGGCATTCTACTGTTAAAGGCTGGCCTCTATTGTAGGTGGGCTCCGTCGTAGGCAAAAAGAAAGGGAACACCAGCACCGAACAGGGATCCAATTTCAGTGTTTTGATGTTTGCTAGGGGTTGTCTTTTCCAATCAAATGTAATGAAGGGGAATTTGGTGGGTGGGGGGGGGGCGTTAAGCAAAGAAAGGTGTATCAGTTCCATCACCTGCGAGAAGGATAATAGGATATTTATGGTGAAACAAACACAGGTTGTTTTTTTGTTTTTGTTTTTTTTCTACTTGAAGAGACAGGCATTTTTATTGGCAACTTTCAGCTCCGCTCTGTCCCCGGAGCAACAGCCAAATTTACAACAAGTATGCACTGGAGGGTGGGGAAATCTGTGCATCGGTGCTGTACGTGTACAAGTGTGTGTGTGTGTATAAGTAAGACTAACCATCAGTTCGGTTTCCTTAATATCCCCCCATGCTGAGAAAATCCCCCCCACACACACACACATACACACACACCACATCCACCCCCTTACCCTGTCCTGGCGCTTTGACATGCTAAATCTGCTGATTTTATTTTTCTTCCTCCTGTGGTGAGGAAGTGTCCTTTTCAAGGGTCTCAGTTTCCCCCCCTGACTGTCTAAACCCTACCTCTGTTTGGATTGTTTTTCTATTTCAAACAAAAGACAGAGGCGGGATTACCATTTCACTTCCTTTCACACTCTACCTTTCAAGTGGCACCAGCTGAGGAATTTTTAAAACCGCCACCACATCGGCTGCTTTTGCCATGTTTTTTTTTTTTTTCTTTCTTTCTTCTTCTTAAACACAGACATCCCAAAAAAACACTGTGGTTGAATTTTTAAAGCTCAGCATCAGCAGCGAGACCTTTCCCTGCAGGTATGATTTTTTTTTTTTTTTTTTTTTTTTTTTGAGCAGAGGCTAACAAAGTGTCCTCGGGCCTCTTTTCTGGGATGTTGACGTCTTCTTAATGGCTCTCCTCGGTCCTTTTTGTTTCACGTCTTGGTGCAACTTTCTGCCTCATTTAGCTCATATCAATTCACTGGGCTCCACCGATTCAGCCTCTCATTCACCGTCCGGCTTTCTGAAACAAACTTTTGGACGGCGCCTCTCTGTGATGGTTTTTAGCCATTCTCTGGTTTTGTTTTGGGTTTTTTTTCTCTTTTTTTTTATGACGAACCAAGTAAGGTTGTAGATTTTGCCTGGAGGATTACTAAGTAGGCTACAGAGTTTTTCGGAGACGTATTTTATTCAGTTTAAGGCAGGCAAAACAAAAAACAAAAAAACACTTGTATCTAACAGCTCACCGGAAATCAGAGGGGAGGGCGGGACTGCCCCTTCCTGTTGTGGGCCGTCCACTTGTTCTAAGGCCAATTGATTTGCTAACAGGCTTGTCCACACATAATTACTGAGTAGGAATTGATGGAGGTCTTACACCATAAAACTCGGAGCTGCTGCAATTGCCTGCCATTACGGCTGTATTGTTGTACACATAATACCCTCATCCTTAAGAAAAGATTTGCTTATGCTTTAGCGGCTTTAAAGACACGCGCACACACACACACACACACACCCCACCCCACACACACTTTTCTTCCCAGTTCAGAACCAAAATGTACCCATATGCTCACCAACGCAATTGGCTATTTTAAGATATGGCTTAAGTCGCTTTATTATGTGCCGTGCAGTTCATCAATCTGCCCTTGGCCGCTGATATAGACTGGCCCCTCTTCCATTACATCCTTAACTCCTGTAGTTAGGGCCAGTGCCAGAGCTCCTCTGCGGAAGACGGACTGCCCTGTGAAGTGAGCCTGGCAGCTGACATATGAGTCTGAAATCGGCCGCTGTCTGTGGGAAGTTGGCAGCTTTGACACATGGCTGTTAAGGCCGTAATAAAGGAGAGTGACTAATGTTGAGCCGGTTACTATTCTTGACTATATGTTGTAACTGAAATTTTTTTATTTGGGGTTGAACAATGTATAAGACAATGACAAAGCACACCTCAGTAGTCCCTGTTTTAGATTATTGCCCCTACAAAGGGATACGAATCCATGTAGATGTAGGATAAGGTTATAGAAGGTGAAATATTTACTAAAGTGAGACAAATGAAATAAAGTTTCATTCAAGTGTATTGTGATGAAGACGGACATTACAGAGATGGTTTAAGACTGTGGTTAGAGCAAAATGTGTAATGATGAAATATGAATTCATGGGTCAGCCCAGGTGGATAGCTCAGTTGTTAAGGCACGGGGCTGGTGCATAGTGGACCTGGGTTTGATTCCCTGGATGAGCGTCCAGTCTGTTGTGTCAGGAAGGGCATCCGACGTAACAACTCCTGCCAAATCAAATATGTGAATTGGATTCGCATCATATGAATTCATTGGTCAGAAGAAACACGTTCTTTGTCCAAAGAAATGCAAATAACAACGAACTAAACAATTTTATTAGGAGATTTTTTTTTAATAATACAACACGATATGACATGAAGCCGAAAATAACACAAACACTTGGGTCATCCTGGACTTTTTTTGTGCTCATCCCGAAGAACTTTAGGCTCCACCGTCTTCACCAGTTGCCAGGTGTATATTGAACATTGATAGGATTACCAATAATATCCAATAAAATAAATTACAAAAAAAATTTGTTTTGCAATTTAGGCTCTTTATGAAGCCACTTCATTTTTGTAGCTGTCATAATAGAGAATCAACTTCAATTAACTTTTATAATTTGTTTTTTTTTAAACTAATTTTCTTTATAAAACTCACTCATTTTCTGAACATCCTTTATCCCTTGCAGGGTCACGGTCTTCATAAAACTTCTGTGTGGTAGTTCATTTTCATTCATTTATTTATTCATTTATTCTCTCATAATAAAACTACCCGCACTTTTTGTTTTGAGATATTTTTACATTATCAAAGGAAAGATGAACTATTAGCCTCCACGATACTAATAATTAGTATAATCAGGTGTCCCCCGACTCAAATTATACTCTGTGTCTTCGGGGGTTAAATACCTGAAAGTGAATGAATGTTTAGAATATGTAATGACATCCAGTGAGATGCAAGATGTCACATTTCAATCCTAATTACAGTTACGGTTTTATGAAAGAGTTTGCGTTAAATATTGACCAATTAACCTGCAGGACCTGTTTCTTTCCCGCGACTGTGGTAAAGTGGATTAGATTATCAGTGGGTACACGCTGCGAGGCCCAGGCTTGATGATAGAGGGTCCCACGAGGGGCTTGTCACTCCAGCCAGCGTCACCACTTTAACTTATCCTTCCAGACATTCTCCTCTCTGTCACTCACCCGCAAATCCAAACAACAGTCTCTTGCTGCGACTCTTATCACACAGACTGACAGGGTCATGAGGTTAGTGACATACTGGGCATGCTCAGTCATTCACATATTGATTTTTTTTTTTTCTTATTTGGACAGTTTGTATGTGGGCAGAGAATAAAATGAAGTGTGTGTGTGTTGGGGGGGGGGGGGGTTGAAGATGGAGAGCAATAGATAGAATTCTGCTTGGCGATAGAGGACGGACCCTTCCCCGAGTCTCTATTCTCTGCTCCTGGCTGGAGTGACGGAGCCCCCGCATCCCACCGTCCCTCTCTGGCTGCCATTCAGCCCCATCGATCTGACTCAGGGCCCAGCCGCCCCGAGGGAGACCGGGGCTCGGAGACACACTGCCGCTTTTGTGGGGGGATCCACCAGTTCAGACTGACAGCCGACAGCGCAGATAAAAATATGTCCCCCTCCTTCTTTGGGTATTGTCCGCAGTAGACATGCTGTTGAAGATGTGTAACCTTTAGAAAGCCGGTCCGGCTCTAACCGTCCTGCTGTCATCCGTAATCATACAGAAGTGGAGTATTGTCAGAGCGTCACACCCTTTGGCATTCTCCCATCTCTCCGGCCCATCTCACTGTATTATTTCCCACTGTGATCGTAGAGACTTGTGGCTCTTCAGTGCCGGAATAATTTAGAAATGTCACTTCACATCAGCCAGTCTCTTAGGCCAATTACTCTAATCTTTCCCCCGTGTCTCTACATTCCTTCCCCTTTAAATCACAGCCTCTGAATTATAAAATATGTTTGGAAACTTCTGTAGCTTGGGTGTTAAATTGCTGGCCGTACTTGGCGCAGGCGTTGACCCCGGCTGACCTCGAGCGTCTCTTGTCGTTTCCGTGTCCCTCCAGGGAGGAGAAGGAGCGCTGGATCCGAGCCAAGTATGAGCAGAAGCTGTTCCTGGTGGGGCTGCCCCAGTCGGACGTGCCCCTGGGGCAGCAGCTGCTTCGGGCGGTGGTGGAGGATGACCTGAGGTTGGTGGTGGTGCTGCTGGCCCACGGCACCAAAGAGGAGGTTAATGAGACCTACGGGGACGGAGACGGGCGCACCGCTCTGCACCTGTCCTGCGCCATGGCCAACGTGGTCATCACGCAGCTGCTCATATGGGTGAGTGGAGGAACACGCAGGTAGTGGTGCACCAGCAGGGTCCGTACTGGGACACTTTGAGATGATCTACAAGTAGCATCCACTGAAATGGACGTGAGAAGGTTCATTAGCACCGTAGAGGTGTACATTTATCACAGGAGTTTACAGTAATAGACACAGGGCTGTGGCTCTCAGTTATTTTTATTATTAATCTATACTCATGTATTTCTTCGAGTCATTTAATTAGTTGTTTGAATAGGTGAAAAAACAAGAAAATGTCTGAAAATGAACATTTTCAGTAAAATTTGATATGTATATAGAAAGAACAACAGTATAATTTTAAAATATCTGAAGATATAGATATAATAACAATAATATAAAAATATATAGACATATGTATGTGCTCATATCCAACATGCCAACAACTGCAGATACAACTGACGTACAACTTTGGGACCGTACTGGCATGTGTATCATGATGTGTCAATGTTCAGCGTCAGCAAAATGAAGGCAATGGATTTTAGATTCATGAAAATTGTAATTAGATTTTTTTTTTGTAATCGATGGGAGTCAATCAATCATTTCACCTCTACCAGAACATCAATACGTTGAGATTTTTGTTCTGGTATTAACAATATGAAGTCATTTAGCACCAGAGTTAAGGATTCTTTAGAAATGTAATGTCTTACAAATTAGATGTTACCCTGTTAAAAATAATTCTGGAAGTATTTTAATAGTGCATCAATGTAATGTAACCTATTACATTTGATTATGTCAATTTTACCAGATTACATTTTGTCACCTGCAAACATTATGTCACTACATGCATCTAATATCATTTCCACCATCGCCTGACGCATTGTATACCTTGCCATTTACATTTTAAAAATGACAAAATTCATGACTTTAATGCTCTCGTTACGACCTAAAACACTATGGTTATGTCTGTAAATACGTATTCAAGCTGTTTTCAGATGGAGTTGCTTGATGTCCAGGTAAATATGTGGAAAAAGTGGAAATGGACCATTTCATTTTAAACTCCTTCCATTTTCCTCCATTGTTTATAATAATTGTATTGGCACATGTATATAGTTTTGAAATTGCTGCAGTGGTTAGATTTTTTTTTTTTTAAAGTTTCTATTTGATGATGTTTCTTTCCAACGACTACTTTGCCCCGCAGTATGGCGTGGACGTGAAGAGTCGGGACGCCCGTGGTCAGACGACACTGTCCTACGCTCGGCGGGCAGGAAGCCAGGAGTGCGCCGACATCTTACTCCAACATGGCTGCCCCAACGACACCAGCAATCTGGCGTCTGTGCCCACGCCCAACATGAGCCGCCGCAACCCCAACATCAACAACAACAACGCTCAGTGTGAGCTCAACCGCAGTGTTAGCATCATGTAAGAGGCGGGGGGGGGGGGGGGTCACCACAGACAAACACCTCCCACCTTGAACCTGTCCCAGTTTCTTCCCACAACCTCTCCTCTTTCACACTGTGTAATCCACGACGAGCACCAACGCAGAGATGTCAGGAGCGACGGACACGATTGTCTATGTTCCACTACGCCGAGAGAACGAAGTGGTTGTTTGGGGTTCGGACAATGTACATGAATTGTTTTATATTATTATTTGTATTTGTCTGTGTTTATAAAAAAACAAAAAAAAACCATTCAGTTTCAGTTTTAAATGGTTACGATTAGCTTTAAGCTTTTCTTTTTTTGTTTTTTGGGGGGTTTTTTTGTTTTGTTTTTGTTTTTAAGCATTAACCAAACAAATGACTTACTTTGGCATTCATACCTATCTTACGAAAGCATTTCCTTAATGCTCGAACATTTCCTTTTATGTCTTCCCCTTTGTTGAACGCGAACTGATTTTATAATGAGGGTGAATGAGAACTTCCTTTCAGATCCGCAGCCTCTGTGTAATAACCTAAAACTGTGAGGAATAGTTTTTCAAGTGACGAAACAATGAAACTTAATCTTCCGCCGTATCGACGGCTGCTACGGCTTTTAGTAATGATGCATGTCTCCAACACAGCCATCAAAACTCTTGACATACTATTCATGCACAAGGCAAAGCGATTATGGTTAAAAAGTCCAAATGATTTAGACACTTAATTTGCAGCAAAATGGATTTGGATTCTCATAAAAGGGTTGATTGCAGAATTCCTTTCAGGTGAAGGTGAGTCATTTCCTTGGCCACCCTTATCATGATCCTCTGGTAGAAGTGTCCATTACTGTAGAAGAATTAAGGGGCCTGATGTTTTATGTCCGTCGACGCACGCCGCTTTGTATGCGTGCCTCTTCAATCAGAATTTATTCAGATCCCAAGCTTTCCTTGAAACAGTGAGATTGTGCCATTACCATCTCTTTGTCGGAGTAATTTTTACACATTGACTAGATTTCGTCGGTAATTGTTTGACACCGATTTCACACAATTTTCCAGCCAGAGTGTACCAGAATATCCCTTCACCTCCTGTGGCCTAAGGCTCCAGACCGGTACGCTCAAGAGCATTTATTCTATTGTTGCTG
Source organism: Gymnapogon annona (assembly GCA_029814585.1). Taxonomy (NCBI): domain Eukaryota; kingdom Metazoa; phylum Chordata; class Actinopteri; order Kurtiformes; family Apogonidae; genus Gymnapogon; species Gymnapogon annona. The sequence continues at coordinate 13,952,426 of JAPTHA010000010.1, forward strand.
TGAAATACACGTGTGGTACTGTGAGTGTATGTGCGTGTGTGTGTGTGTGTGTGCGCGCGCGTGCATTTGTACGTAAGTCTTCTTCTGTGACCGCGCAGAGATCAACCGAGCATTTATGTTCGTAGACATCGGAGAAAGGACAGTGGAGAGAAGACAAACGTCCACACGCCACCATGTGGGAGAATAACTGTGTTTTAATGTACAGACCTCTGTAAAAAGTACTTCCTCTTCCTTTACCTCATTCCTGATACAAACAGTTTGGACTTATTCTGACCTTTTAGTGTCCATCTTCCTCGTCCTTAAACCTGTGTGCCCTCGCCCTGTCCTAAACGCCTGTAAGCCGCCTAAAAAAAATTTTTTTTAAAAAACAGGGACTCAACAAGCGCATTCAAGCAACAGATGTAAGTAAGACTGACTGAAATTAAAAACGAGCAGGGTTTATAGAAGAGCTTTTCGACACATTTAGAGAAATGCAAAGTACTCCTGTGTATGACTTTAGACATGATGAGCCATTGTAAGTCGTAACTTGTATGGGAAGAAGTGAGTTCAGGGGAAGTTGGCACATGTCTGTTTAGATTGTAATTTCCCCTTTCAGTCGACTGCCATTTTTTTTTTAGGTTTTAAACCACCTTTGTTTTCAGGGTTTACAACGCCAGGATGTATGTTTACAGAGCAAGTTGTTGACTCGGTACCTTATCTACATTATATCGACGTTGTTTTACAGTGTTTTTAGTTCGCGGACAGTGAATCTGTGGCCACTAGAAGACATTAAGGGTTTTCTAAAGGAATAATGTCATGTTTTGGCAAATTCACGCCAGATAAGTTGATTTACACATCTTATCTGTGTGTTAGCTTAGCATAATAATCGTGTCACAGGGGACAAGAGTTAGCCTGGCTTTTGGAAGCTTGGCCTAAAAAGCACTACTGGAAAAAACCCTATTTATATGTTGTCCCGCTTGGTTGATACATACAGTACAGGCCAAAAGTTTGAACATACCTTCTCGTTCAATGTGTTTTCTTTATTTTCATATCTATTTACATTGTAGATTCTCACTGTAGGCATCAAAATAATAAATCTATAATAATAATAATAATATGAATTTGAACAGTGGTCCAATAGGGCTGTGGGCTGTGTATTAACCTGACTTCTGCACAACACAACTGATGGTCCCAACCCCATTGATAATAATAACTCATTATTATCCAATAATTAACCCTGATAATTAGTGAAAACCATTTCAGGTGACTACCTCTTGAAGCTCATCCAGAGAATGCACAGAGTGTGCAAAAATGTGATCAGAGCAAAAACATGTTTTCAGTTATCTCACCTTTTTTTTGTTCATTACATAACTCCACATGTGTTCATTCATAGTTTTGATGCCTTCAGTGAGAATCTACAATGTAAATAGTCATGAAAACAAAGAAAACGCATTGAATGAGAAGGTGTGTCTAAACTTTTGGCCTGTACTATATTTACACAATAGGTAAGAGTTAAAGGAGAGTTGTTTCATTGCACTCTTTTTCAATGCTATGCTAGCCGGTCTCCCTTTCAGTCTTGATGCTAAGCTACACTAATGAGTTAAATCTCAATATAAAGGGAAAAAAAGTTTGTTAAAATATCCAACTTTTCCTTTAAAATCTCACATAAACTGGCCACAAACTCACCTACATCACATATGAACTCGCTACACTTGTACTGTACAGTGATACCGGCATTATTTCTGACCTTTACTTGATTTTACTGAGTACAGTAGTCTAAGGGGAATTACTAGGAGACATAAATGTGTACAGCGATAAACCTGAAGCCACACTATTTACATAATGCAGATGCTGAAAAAACAAATACTAAAAACCTGCCTGATGTAACGAAACGCAACATGAAGTGTAAATATTAGCTCGAGGCTTTTACCGGCAGAAAAAAGTCCTTCCAGGGAAACAAATTGAACTGGTTTTTAGGTCAACGGGCCCCTTTGACCCTCAAACCATATTTTGATATGTTGTTTTTGTTTAAGCATATTTTTAAGGTACTTGGGTGTGGTCTCAACATTAACCGGCCCTCTTTGGTACTTGTGTATAATGATGTACATTTGACATATTTATAATGCAGTATGTAAATATTTTTTTTGTTTGTTTATGTTTTTTTTTTTTGTCGGGTTTCATTTTCCTATTGTTAATTCCTTTTTGCGTTCAGAACGTGAAACAAAGCAAAAGCTAAAGAGTAACTTGTTGTACGCTTGGATGCTTGGCTGACTGTTGACCTATTAATAAACACTCAAATAAAACAATGTAGCCTTCCCTGGATTTGGGGGAAACTGACATTTGGCGTCTTGTACGTGCTTGGTCCGTCTACGCGTCACGTCCTTGTGTTCCATGTGACTGATTTAAAGTCTCGCTGTCACTTTACATATGCACTGCCGTGTTTGCATGGTCCATCAATCACACTGAAACCCACTCCCCTAAATGTGCCAGAGACAATTCAGCCAGGCCTGTTTCAAGATAAGTAGAGCAACCCCTCTCCACTTCCTGCCACTGGGACCCCCCTCAGCCGCTGAAAGAGGATTAAGATACAGAGCCGGGCTTAGTGTCAGGCAGCACAACGCTGGAGGGAAAAGTGAAAGGTCTGAGTGTTCAGAGGAGTCGAGGCCTCACTAATCCACTTCTTATTTCCTGCTAATCTTGTCTGGGCATATCTTCATCCTCTTCCCTTCTCTGTCCACCGCTATTGTTTGTGCTTCATCACCTGGTTTCTCTTTAGTTTCCCCTCTTCCTCCCACAGCGACATGGATCCACAATGCATCGGGGTCACACTTGGGTAGCTTGAAAGTTGTGAAAAAAGATGGTGTCTGACACTAACAAACGCCTGCGTTAACACTAACTGTTGAAAGATTTAACCATTTCTGTGTTTTATGTCTATTTGAAGATGACGTGGAGAAAAATAACTATTTAACCTTATCAGGACAGTGTGTTTATTCTGAATATTAATGCTTTCATGTGCAGTGGTCACTACACCTATTAAAAGGTTGCTTTCTCTTATATGAATGAGTCTTAATGTCACGGTCACAAAGAAATTCTGAAGTTATGAGGGTCACTACAGCTATATTAAAGTTGGTAATGATTAGATAATTTGGTGTTTTTACTGTAATTTATAACTTATATAATTAGTAATAATTAATGCATGAAATGGTTAAATACCTGCATGTCTCTTCTTTTTTAACTTCCATGTTTTTCTTCCTCAGGTCTTTAATATTCATCACGCTGATGAAAAGTTGTCAGTTGTTTTTGTAAAGCCTTGGGGGGGGGGTAAAAAAAACTGTTGCATGTTTCTTTCACAGTTCTAAAAAAAACAAAATTACATATCTTTTAAACAATCCCGTCCTAATTGATTGGCGTATTGCCTGGGCACACCCAGGCCACTTGTGTTTGTTGTGGTGCGACTGCAGCGCGGGCTTGCACTGCTGTGTGTTTTGATATTTCATCAGGGCCTGCTAAACAGTGAGGAGGGCTCTCTGCCGCCCACCTCTTCTCAGACAAATTGCCTGGGAGATTGCAGAGGTGGGTCTGAGGCTGATGGATGGGTACACAAAGACCTGACGAGACCATATTTGCAAACATTAAATCCATATTTCCATAACATGTAGGAGCTCCTGGACACGGGCCACTCGAACCAGCCCATGCAGCGAGCGTCAGCCGGTCGGTTGACGTCGGCTGCCTGGAACGTGTTAATGTTTCATCACGGTGGCGTTGAGAGCAGGTTTATCTAACGTGTCCGCTCCTGCCTGTCCCAATTTTAACAGGTTATTCTTCCATCCTGTTGTTTTATTTATTTATTTAATTTTAACCCCCGCCCACCCCCTCACTTTAATCCCGTAGCCTCTTTAACCAGTAATTATATCCAATCTGACCCACCACCAACCTCCACCCTAACCCCTCCCTGTGGTCCCCCCAGACCTGTACATCCATTTATCAATCCCAGCTCCATCATGTCTCACCAGTACATCCGTGTTGTGCTCTGCCCTTTCCGACTGCCCCATAACCCATGTCTTTGCTCTCATTTCCATATCCTTGAACCTCTTGCTAATCAGTGTATTTCAGCGTCTCTGTTTCCTCCGACCTGCCCTGGATATTTCACACCCACCCTTGCCTTCCTCCCTCTCCTTCATCCTCCTCTTTCTCTCTCTCCCCTTTGTCTTATCTAAATGCTCTTTTCCCCATCACTCTCTGCTCTTTTTTCCTCCCTCTTTCTCTCTCTCCCTCTTCCTTCTCCTCTTCCCCCGTTGGCTTTTGCCTGCATTTCTCTGTTAATTTGCCTGAGAATGCATTAGCTGTAATGAAGGCTGAGGGCCGAGGGAATCCTCCAGGGTTCCATTAATCATCCCCCCTCAGACAGGCAACCTTGATTACAAGTGGCAAGAAATTCATTAGAGCCGGGCCTCTGACAACTCTTATCTCCGCCACTAGATCTGACTCATTAGGCAGCCAAATTAAAGCTATGATGGCCCTGATGAAACTCATCGCTTGTTTATCTTGTGCGATTTGATGCATCTGCCCATACATCACTGTAGCCGCCGCCGTCCAGACCCTCCCAAGAAGTCAGGCCTTTCCAGTCGGTGCTGAGCACAAGCAGCAGGTAATGAGGTCCCTCGCTTTCCCCCCTTTCTCTCTCTCCAGGTGGGAATGTGGAAATGGTTTAATGTCTCTGCTGAGGAGAACCTCTGATATTTCAATTTGTGATTCGAGCAGTAGCATGGCACAGTGATATACGTACTGTCTCGAGACACTGGAGTTGTAGGCTTTAATGGTGGAGAGATTATTAAAGATCATAAAGGAAGAAAAGCATCCGAGGACGCTTATATTTGAAATGGAAGACTCATTACAATTTAGACAGAAACACCTATTCATGTTGCACTGTGAAGAGGTGTGAAAACCACCATTTTTAATTTTTTTTTTAAAGTGTTGTCAATTTGGGCTCAACCTTGACACTCTTGTATGTATTGATAATAAGAGTCAGCTATAGGGGTCCGTCTGCTCATCACTTCCACCTTCAGACCTCATTAGACAAATATCTATTAATGTTGCACGGTGCAACATTAATAGTTATAAAAACCAACATCTTTTTTGTTTTTTTAGTGTCACTTTGGACTCAATCTAGACTCACTTGAATCCTGTGTCATGTCTCCTCGTCACCACCTCCATCGTCAGCCATCATTACAATTTAGTCTGAAACACCTATTCATGTTGCATAGTACAACATTAATAGGTATAAAACCCACCACCCCCTTTGTGTGTGTGTGTGTGTGTGTGTGTGTGTGTGTGTGTGTGTGTTGTCAGTTTGGGCTCAACCTGGTCTCGCTTGTGTTGATAATAAGAGTCAGCCATAGGGGTCCGTAGCTGACCTGTGTCATGTCTCCTTGTCACCACCTCCACCGTCAGACCTCTTTACAATTTAAACTGAAACAGCTATTAATCATTATTAAGTATTAATGCAACATTAATAGGTAGAACCCCCCCACGCCCCTTTTTTTTGTGTGTTGTCACTTTGAGCTCGACCTGGACTCACTTGCTTGGGAGCCCGGCTGGATAGCACACTAGGTAAGCCACCAGGCTGGTGCATAGGGGACCCGGGTTCAATTCCTGGCTATGAGCCTCCAGTGGGTTGTGTCAGGAAGGGCATCTGACATAAAAACCCCTGCCGAATCAAATATGAGAATCGGATTTGCTGTGGAGACCCAGGAAAGGAAAAAGCCAAAAGAAATCATCCAATCATCCCCCACACACCCCTTTTTTTGTGTGTTGTCACTTTGGGCTGGACCTGGACTCACTTGCTTGTGTTGATAATAAGAGTCAGCTACAGGGGTCCGTAGCTGACCTGTGTCATGTCTCCTCGTCACCACCTCCACTGGTACTGAAATAGCCACTAGCACTCTGGCACAGTGTCGCGGAATTGACCGTCTGTATTAGTCAGCTTCTCAGACCATAATAAAAACTTCCAGCGGCCCTTTGCGTCAACATTACCATCATCATCATCATCATCATCATCATCATCATGACTCCTTGACTCCCCATCCAAGTGTCACAGTCTTGACGTATGAAGTGGACGGTGAAATAAACTGCAGCAGTCATGGCTGCCCGGGTCGTGGAATGTGTGTTTATGCACCCGGGTCAAAGTGAGATAAAGCTATTTTCAGTGCGATGGTGCAGGCCTGACATCCAGGAGAGGCCTGAGGAAAATGGAATAGAAGGTAATAATACACACTGACCCCACCATCCTAACACCCCC
>JAPTHA010000010.1:14061375-14073090 GCA_029814585.1 Gymnapogon annona
CATCAGCGCTGGCTCGGCACTATGACCTCGGCCTTTTCAATTCCTTTAATATCTAATCACCCTTAACAGAGGGATTAGCATTAAAACATTCACACCGGTGTTACATCATCATGCCCTGAGCGTCCATCTGTCCGTCTGTCTGTCTGTCTCTCATCTGCCGCAGTGACCTTTTCTTTAACGATAGCATGGCCTCTAATGAGAATTAACACCGGCTCACCACCACGCCAAAGAATATGCAAAGAGATGACGGAAAAAAGAAAGGCCATGCTGGAGGATGGAGGACATGCAGGTCCCCAGATGTGCGCACAAACTGATGTATATGTATTATTAACTCCTCACCGAAGGCTTTCTGAGGAAAATTGTTTGCTTTGTGTTTTTTTTTTTTGGCATTAGCTGGGCCTGTGCTGTTCAGACGAGGCAACGTTAACCGTCAAAGTACTAGCGAAGCATTGGTGCTTTGTAACTACTCAAATGCTCCATCCACCATCCTTTGTAGGCTATTTAGATTAGATTAGGTTAGATAATACTTTATTCATCCCTTGGGAAGGTTCCTCTGGGAAATTATTGAATACAGAATGCAAAGAATAGAAAAAAACCCAGAGTACAACAGATATACACAGTTGAATTATTGTACAACATAGTCAATATATATGATTGAAGTCCCAGAGATGATACTGAAAAATGCTGATACTTGAAAAGTAAAGTATTACCCATGTGAGAAAACAATTATATATTTCAGACATTCACCAGAACATCAGTGAGATGACACTGTGTTGTATGTTTGATCCACAGTTGAAAATTTTTACATTATTCCAGACAAGCGATTGCATAGTTCTGGTGTTCATCTGCAGGATTCACTCATTTTCCAGGTGATACTGTGAGCAGAAATTAAGCTAATGATGACAAGATTAGATGCTCGTTATACACGCGCCTGGAGAACTGCGTGATAACGAAACAGTCTCCATCGTTTAAGAAGAAATGGCAGGAACTGTCACATTAAATTAAAAAAGATGCTTTTACTCAAATGCGATCAAGGTGATAAATTTAGCAAAATTGTGAACATGGCAACATGCACACATTAACACCTTCAATTTCATGCAATACAATCTATGTCTATAAACTACCCCTTGTACTTTTCTATTTTTTTTATCTTGATTGCACTGTTCTTACGGCTCCTTCTGATGATTGAACCTTGAATTTCATTGCACTTGCCGTGACAATAAAGACATTTTATTCCATTTTATTCTATTCTATTATGGCACATGTAAAAAAGGTGCCAAAATCTGTAGTGGATCAAAACCCCTTCAGTGGTGGAACAGGGGGAATGACGAAGCATTTCATTTTATGTTGTGTAAGAATAGTAGGGCTAACAGCAACAAAATGTTCTATTTCTTTTTTTTTTTTTCCCGCCAATGTATTCTGGTATATAGGATGTGCTCTGGCGGAATAAATGTGCAATTTGGCAATTATTTCAGTCTTCATTCTCCTCCCGTTTCTTATCTGTGCCGCATGAAAGAAACAGCAACAACCCAGAGACATGTTTTTATGCAGCTGTGTCAGGATTTAGTCGTTTTCATACTTGCCGTTTGCTTTGCACATGCAAATATTTCTCCTCGACCACGATTCATGTTGTAGAAAAACCGACGAGTCAAACAACCCGGCGATAATTATGAGTGTGTAGGTGCATGTGATTGTTAATTGTTCATACTTGCATCATCTCTTTTGGCGAGAGGTGTGGTCTTCTTTGAAACCTTTCAACACTGGTGCGTGTCGTACAGTTTACAGTAGAGATGTCAAACATGTGGCCTGGGGGCCAAATCCAGCCCACCAAAGGGTAGAGTCTGATCCTTGGGATGAATCTGTGCAGTGTTAAAATTACACTGAAGATGTTAACAATAATATTAGTTAAGGTTCAACATTCAAACCAATTCAATTTCAAGTGGGTGAGACCAGTAATATACATACCTTAATAACCTATAAATACTCACAACTCCAAATGTTTATAGTAAAGGAAAGTACAATTCATTATTATTCTGCCTGTTACTAAATGTTATCTGTAGGTTGTAATGCACTTGATTAAATGATAAATGATATTGTTAAAATTACACATATGTTTTCAGTGTGTTCATGTTTATTCATGTTGCTTTAATGGATAGTTTTTAGATGTAAACATTTCCATGAGGTAATTTTACTTTTTTCACTCTCTAACAAAAGTTGGGAGTTGACATTACTTGAATATTATGTTATTATTTTACTGGTTCAGCCCACTTCAGACTTGAATGTGGCCCCTGAATTGGAATGAGAGCCCTGGTTTACAGTAACTGCAACCATCACCTACTGTTGTGATGGAGAGAAGCAAAATCCAATTGGAAATGGCCATCGCGAGAATTTAAAGCTTAATTATCATTCATCTATGTATCCTCCTCAGGCTGTAAAAAGTGGTCAAGTGGGCCAAAGTCATTGAAGATTAACGCTCATCCATACATCTCTTCCCTTTTTATTCCCGGCCATCATCTTTTCAATTTACATGTAATTTGACTGACGCAGCAAAACCCTCCCCTGCCTCTGTGCGGGAAAATCCTTTCGAAACAACCATGGTAAATCTTCCCCAAAGCTCCGCACACCGTGGCGTTTTAAATCACAGACCTGCCCATCGATGTCCTTCTATAAATAGCGCGGTGGGCTTTATAGCCGGGCCTTTACGCTGATAGCAGGATGACATCTACATGACACCAGCGCATACATTCCTTATAATTAACAACATGAAATGCCTGGTGCTAATTAACTCTGGAAGAGGAGGGGAACTCTTGAGCTTAGCCGTGCGTTAATATCCATCACATCTGGTCAGTTGTGGATGGTTTGCAAAAAAAAAAAAAAAAGCGGAATAGATGAGTGATGGGTATTGTTTTTCTCCACTGCATTCTACAGGTTTATTTGTCATTGATATTGATAATAATGAAACAGCAAAACACATGTGCCACTGGTGTGTTTCCAGTGGCGCGTCCTTGTGGAACAGAATTTCCTTTTTAATGGAAGCAAAGCCGGATAAACTGAAATCAAAACCACATTCTACTGTGATAAGACCATTCATCATTAATTCCAGTTTAACTGGTAATTGTTTAACCTCGTGTTGTTTCCACTAATACAACCACAACGACTCATTTAAACCCATGAAACTGAACTGAAGATGTTCAGGCAATGGGTTTAAGTGTGTGTCAGGCATTTCATTCGTGCAGTCTGTTGTTTGACCTCCGTTATTTAATAGCCACTCCTCATCTAACCTTTGTGTATATGGTTTTTTTTTTGTTTTTTTGTTTTCCGTCCTTTTTATTTATTCTGTTTGAGTCCATTTTAGTCTAAAAAGAGAGTGGAAAACAAGGAAATGCTGGGTATGCTGCGGTTGTATTCATTCTCCCGGAGCAGTCACAATGTAGACATGTGTTCAATAGAATGAGTGGTTAGCCTCGGGCACTTGATTGTATTGTTTCCTTTCTATTGATTTGGGTGAAATCTAAAGGAACTCTATGAGTGGGCTTTGAAGATAAGAAACACATCTACTGCTGCAGCATGTGGATTATTCACAACTGCTTGTTTTAAATACTTATTTTAACCCCTGCCGGGCCGCCGAACACACCGCCATGGTGTGTGTGTGTGTATGGAGTGAAATGTGGGTTTATCTCAGAGGAGGAGAAAGCAGTGGATTAAAAGTCACCGAAAGCATGCGTAGAACATCATAGGCCTCCACGTCTGAACCGACTATGTGCAGATGATATATACTCGCGAAATCACATCGTGGTCAGAAATGAATCCCATGATGCGCTGGAATCATTGTGAGCGACAGACACGTTTGCGTCTAATTTTACCCTTGTGGGTAAATGTGGCTGAGTTTGTGTTCAATGTTTGCATATATGAATCCACTTTAGAGAGTGACTGCGACAGTAAATGAGACCCAGCCTGACACCTCATGCCCACACATAGAGCCGCATGTGTGGGAGAGGGATTGGATGACAAGTCGAGGATATATGGCGCTTGACTCCAGCTCAGTGGGTATTGTATGTGTATTTCAAAAGGCGCATAATTCACACGGAAAGGTAGTTTCTATGCTTAGACCCACCACGTGCATCCTACAGTCTGTAGTGTTGCATTGTAGCATATGAATAATAACCTGTTCTCGGGGCCAGAGTAGCAGCTGGATGGATGAAGAGGGGCTTCTTTGTGCTGCTTTTATTTGATTCCCAACCCCCCCAGAGCTACAAGCAGGAGCCATCACCGGCTAATGATCCTTAGCAAATTAAAAAGTTGCAGCCCCTGAAAGCACCGTCTTCCTCTCCTATCCATCAGAACATGCCCATCACTGGACTGGTCCGACTAGAAACACATCAAATCCGGTCCGTCTTTTCTCCTATCGCGACGTCACACGACTCCACACAAAGCCCATAATCGGCACCCGAGGACGAATGGATCCAAAAGCCAATCGATCACTAAAAGATGGACAGGCTTTGTAGAAGTTGTGACCGATTGGAGATGTGTGTTTGGATTCAATGGAACCTCCATACTGCATAGATACTGGCAGTGACTATATCTGCATAATTATCTCTTAACTGCCCCCCGATTACGCCATTAAACAACATGTGCATTGGACGTGAGGTACCTTCAGTAATGCACCTCATTAAGACCCCTGGACCCCCCCGCCCGGTCCCCTTCTCACAATTTTGACAACGTGATCACAGTCTCACAGAGAAAATCGTCTTTAAATTACAGAGCTGCTTCGTGAGGACAAATGGCAGCTCTTCTACCATGCATGGATTTTCATTTATCATGGGTGGATAGACTTGTTTGCTTTGCTGACTCTATTGGATATGGAGGTTCAGGGTAAGTCAAGTCTCGTCTCCTTGCATGTAGCGGCGCCTCTGACAGGCTCCTAAACCCGCTGTAATCTCTCACATGACTGAACTTAAATTAAATTGAATTTCTCAGGTGTCAGAAATGCGCCCGTGCCCTCCTGCAGCCACTAATCTAAAATAGTTACAGGCTCTCATTGTGCTTTTTTCACCTTCTGCCATAAATAATATATATTTATCACACAGACAACGTTTGTCATAAAATGAGATATATCACTTTTCACAGATGCTTCAAAACAAAACCCCGAGATGAATGACACCGACCATTTATTAATGTTGAGCCACACAATCGCATGAATAGATTTAGTTTGAATTCGGTGGCTGGTGTCCTTTTTGAAATGAAGGCGTCTCAATGTGACATCTGTAAGAATGAAGCAATGATATTTCACAGCATACAGACTTAACAAGTAAGGCTGCTCCGTCAGGACCTAATCCTGAGACCCGTCTCTGCTGACGGTAGCAGATCTGGACCGGGATAGATAAATAGCTTGTTTGGGTATGCTAACACAGTGATTTGCAGCTCAGGAGGTGCACCATGATGAAATACACATGTTTATGTGCATTTGTGGCGGTCATTTCCCACGCTGCTGTTAGGATCGTATCCGTCACAATCTGGGAGTTTATTTGTCGACTTCATTCTCTGCAGGTGAACTTAGCTTTGTTAGCGTTGTAGAACCACAGTCGTGTAATACAGTTATGTCCGTCATTTGGTTTGTAAGACTTGAACCACATCCCAGTTCACCCCTTGGGTCCTTCGCCCTTACCTCTATCCCATTACCCATAATCCTGTTCAAGTCATCACAAGATGTTGGTAAACACAGCGAAAAAGTGCAACGGTGTGTTAAAAGAAACACAAAGGTAATTTTTTTTTCCATTAATAACTTATTCTTTTGATTGTCCATTTAATGCTGTTTCAATGTTATATTTCCTATTTCTGCAGTGCCTGAAGGCCACGCAACACAGACGGTTACAGCTATTGATGGTACTGCAAACAAAGTTGTCACAATTATTTATCGTAGCATTGATGGCGTTACAAGGCTTGAAGGGTTGTTCCATTTTGCAGGGGACTACTTCAACCCCTACCCCATTCTAATGGTAAGGGGAGTGGCCAAGAGGTGAATTGGGATCAGGCCTAAATCTGTAGTCACACACAGTACCTGTACCAACCTTTATGTAACTAAACTAGTAGGTGAAAGTCCTCCATTAGCTGGTTAGTACTGGGATTAATGTGCTTTTAGGTGGAAGCTAGTGAAGTTGTTGCACCCAGAGTCAGGCGGTGAGTAGCTTCTCATCAAACAACCAATATCGAAAATAAAGCTTTGACAATGCCAGGAACCTTCAGCCTTTTTAGGGCTGTGAAATAGTGCTCGAGGGAGCTTGAAACAACATGTCCGCCTTCACAGAGTCCAGATCTGAACCCCAACAAGAGTCTTTGGAATGTAATGGAGATACACCTGACGCCATTGTCCAACAGTCCGTCTATCAAAACAGGAAAAAAACACTATGCAACTATTGGCTTGTTTGGATTACATTGTGATGCTGCCTTTATGTATTGCTTAATATATTTGGCTGCTATGATATTGCTGGAAATAATATCATAGCATTGGCTCATGTTCATGTCATCAAGATTCTGAGAAACGGTGAAACAGGAAGATGCCACACTACTGTCCAATACAGATTACACATGTCAGCAACTAATATGTGGTAAAATACATAAATAAATACATGCAGGTCTTTTTAATGTGTGTGTGTGGAAAAAACACAGGCTCGATATAACAAGAGCAAGTTTAAGTTTAAGTAAACCTAACAATTCACATATAGAGGCTGATGATAGTATAAAATTAAACATAATTGTGGATGTAATATTCAATTTCAGCTAATATGCTTAAAACACATTGGTCTCTTTTAGACTATTCATTTTGCATCTTAGTCTATTATTAATCATATCTTCACATGAACTTCTAATGTCTGTTATATCCACCATCACAGTTTCAGACACTAAAACCCTTCTTCCCACACTCATCCCTCGCTAAATAAACATTGCCACCTGCTGCCAGTCTCTATTAATTGAAGCATCAGGCCAAAAAAATAAAAAATAAACTCTGGAAATACTTTGCTGTGTGACTACTCACTGACCTTTCATTGTGTTGTCATAACCAAATGGATCGCTTAATTGACTTGGAGAAATGTCAACTGCGGAGCCCTGGGATCATAAATCCTTTTAATGCATATCTTCAAGATATATCAACAGGCATTTAGCGGCTCGAGCATCTACGAGTGTGTATTTCACACACAGACATACAAACACGCACACACCGGTGATTCAGCTCTGTAAATGCTCCATCTCCATGTTGCTGGAGAGCCGTGTCTTAGGTCCTTAAGACTACGTTACCCAGGGGCTGAGGATGGTTTGAAGGGAATGTGTAGTGTGTGATCACCCAGAGGCACACAGGAGACCTTGTTAAAGACGCAGCCGAGAAGGATAATGGAAGCTTCTCACTTCACTGTCTGCTATAGGGCCATGGAAACAAAACAAAAAAACAAAAAAAGCTCTGAGAATAGATATGCACGCAGTTCAGCAGGACCTGGCATATGAGCACAGCCCTGAAGTAGGGAAAAATAAATGATCTGACCTCAGAGCATCTTCCAAGAAATTATTTTCCTGAAGACGATGGAGGCTTCGTAGAAGAGATAGAAAGTTGGTCCTGAGATTTTACGTTGCTTGGGAGGCGAGGTCTGTACCAAGGCGTTGCCCATAGAGGTGAAAGGTAGAACGGCTATAAAGCAGGAGATAATAACCAGAGAGAGGTCAGGCTCTGTTGCTTATGTCTGAAGAAAAACAGCCAAGTCGCTCTGTGTGCAGTGTAATATGCAACCTAGAGAAAAATCGCATTTCTTAGAAAGTATTGATTGCTCAAGTAAATTCAATTCAACTTTATTCCAGATACAATGTCCGATGTACAACAAAGAAACATACACACAAAAAAGAAGGGTCATTGTCATGTGGCCCCTTTTGGATGTCATCCGGGGTGCCCGCCCTAAAACTATGAAGAATAAGTTTGATCTGAAAATCTGTATTTTCATGATACATTTAATAGTGACATAACCTAAAAAGTACATTTCACTATCAATGTATCAATGTCACTATGCAAGGTATAATGTGGGGGCTGTGGCTCAGTTGGTAGAGCGGGTCGTCGAAGAGTTAGCGGTTCGAATCCTGGCTCCGACTGTCGAAGTGTCCTTCAGCAAGACGCTGAACCCTGGTGTAGCAGCCATCCACTGGTGTGTGAATGTGAGGCTAATGTAAAGCGCTTTGAGTGCCTTAAATGTGTAGAAAAGCACTATAGAAATGCAATCCATTTACTTATTTTTGAGAAGTGGCCACATGCCAATGACCCAAATACACTTACTCATCTCATAATCTGAATCCACTTTATCCTTTGCAGGGTCTCGGGGGGAGAGGGTGTCACTGGAGCCTATCCCAGATAGTCAAGGGGGGGTACCCTGGACAAGTTGCCAGTTCATTGTAGAAATCATTCATGCACCAGTGCAGGCACTGGGTGAAGTGTCTTGCTCAAGAACACAATGGCACATGACTAGGACAGCAGGGATCGAACCACCAACCCTTCAGTTATTGGACGACCAGCTCTACTGCCTGAGCCACGCGACCCCAATCCAAGTACAATTAACATTAAAAAGTCGCTTTAAAGACACCTATATCAGTGCCTCCACATCCTGGAATGGTACTGAACAGCACTACAATCTATATATCAACCATTGGCACCACTACTTATTTAATCGACAGATGTAATTATATATGGACTTCAGTGATGTGGCCTGCAGCGTGTTCATTCCAGCTGCGACAGACATCTCAGTGGCGCTGGTCCATCTCAGCCTCCTAAGACGCACAGGCAGAGTGGTTAAAAGGCCAGCTTTTAACCTTTTCGGAAAAGGCCACCATTTCCGAAGTCCCTTCTTTCTAATTGTGATGTGAAATGTTTTAATATGTAGGAGCCTGCAGGTTCTCGCCTCTTTCCTCGGGTGTTTAAGAATCAAGCCAGACTGAAGTGGTTAATCCCAGAGGGGGAGGAAAAGAAAGCACAGATCTGCAGGGTGTTCCTGCGGATTAATGTTGCCGTTCATGGCAATGAAGGTTTACTTGACCAGTTTAATTGAATTCCTCATGCTTTATACACAGCCATTACGGGCCGCAGATAAAATGATTAGTTAAGTTGAGCCTACAGACAGCCTGGAGGACAGCTCTGTGCCACTGCGAACCATCAGACGCAATACGGAACAAGCCTCGCAATCAGGAAAAAAAACCTGCCAGCTTTAACGCCATTTGTTCCCAGGGCAACTTATGTGCTGATTTTGTTTCGGCTTTTAAAGCTTTAAGTCACCTGTCAGAGGTAATTGCCTTCAGTGTGTTTGTACTTTGTTGCGCCCTGTGCAACGAGAGGAGACAACGCCGAACTTTACAAGATTTAATAAACCAAAAGACAGATGATCTAAAATATGTAAATAGAACAGTGTGCTGTGCTGGGGATATAGGGTAATTTATAAGCACTTAGTCTAATGCATTTGTTTATCAATAAAGAGAAATGGCTTTACTTGCAAAGATAACAAAAAGAGACGTGAAGTAAATTGAGAATTACAATAGACATAGAAAAGTTGGAGGCGACTTTCAGAGGATTAATGAATAAGAGTATATGGAAACAAAAAGAAAGAAACTCGCTCAATTGATAGAAAAAAATCCAGAGAAAATCAGAGTTTATTTTCAAATTCGATTTGTGGTCCGAACATTTTCATTACCTGCAGCTTTTACTCTACAAAGCAAAAATATTTAACAGTAATCAAAACATTCTCAGCTGAACTGGTTAAATGATCAAAGTGCTGCAGTCTTGGATCTTTTAAGGCCGAGGAGAAAAACACCTGCGAAACCAATCTGACCTGGTATGAAAAGACATCCTCCGAATGTCGTCTAAAAACCTTTACGCTAGGCAATATATTCTTCATAAAATAAAATTAAAAAAAACTCTGCCTCAAAACACCTCGGAAGCTTAGATCCATGAGAAAGGCTTAAGATTTCTTACTTGGCCTTTTACGGAACTCAGTCTTCGCATTAACTTTAACTTTCTAGCTCGTTCTGGAAAACAACCGCCTTTATTCGACTCGAGGCAATTCAGTGCTGATGTTTATTTTCTCTGAATGCTGACACAGTCGGGGAAAAACAGAAATGAACAATCCCAAACCCACCCCCAAAAACAACCAAAACAAATACCAGGGGAGCGAGAGAGTGCCTCCGCCAGCGTCTGGAGCTGGATCCGGAGCCGGCGCAGGTGTCAGCGACTGCCGTGTTTGACTTTACTGCCAATCTCCCCGAGGGAAAAGGCAGACAGCCGACAGGACTAGGCAGCGCTGTCACACTTATCCTGCCTTTCCTCTTCTGTTTCATTTTTAAGCCGCCTTTTAGACAGCTATCAAAACAATCAACCTCCCTCCTGTTGAATATTAATTGGTCCCGAGCAATTTATAGCCGCTATAATTAACAGCTGTGGCGAGTGGGAGGGAAAGCAGAGCCTGGCATCCCCACGCAAACTTTACACCCAGCTATAAATGAGAAGACAGAGTAATTCTTTATTGACAAGAACTGTCCGGCCCTTCCTCTCGCCTGTCATTGCTAATCCAGTTAGCTGACTTTGTACAGCGGTGCAAATTCGGGGCAAACAGGAGAGCTGTTGGACTTTAAGACATCCTAAATACTCCATGCTACTTAATATTAATAGCTTTGCTTTAAAACATTTCACATTGACTAAGGGGATCAGACTACTTAGCCATAATGATTAATGATAAAAGATCTAATGGGTTACATCCATCATCGTCTCAACAAATTCTTTATAGATTTATCAGCTTTTACAAGCAGGAAAAACGTTCCGCTCCGACCAGTAGATGTTAACATTTATTTTAAAAACTCCCGTTAACAAAATGATTATCTTAAGTGATTAATCTCAGGCTTTACCGTTGGGTACTTTCTGTGGTTAACAGCTTTTATCCTTTTCTACATAAATATGACATAAACAAATTCACTCATGAAGACACTCACTGGAAACTATAGTATAATCTTTAACTGATATAAAACAGTCAATACCTGTTAGGGTGACCGAGTCTCCCGCTTTGTGTGGGACGACATAGCATTTTCATCCCCTTTCCCACCTCCCACCGATTGAGACGCTGTACCGCATTTTGATTGGCAACTTTAATTAATAATTTTCAACAGTTAAAACTCTTAAAGACAGGTGCTGTATTTTTTTATCTGTCTTTTTTTAATATATTTGTCAAACAGCGTAGATGTGCGATCACGACAAGATGAACCTGTCAGCGTCTTGCTGTCGCATCTTGTTGTCAGTTGCTGTAAATTGTGCCAGTTGCGACCAGTCCCAACACACCGTGAGGCACACACACACACTGCGAAACACACACAAACACATATAGATTTTGGCCGAGATTGTGAAAAGTACAGCAAAGAACAGGAGATGATTTATTTTAATTCTATTTTTTGTTCCTTCCTGACTGGTTTTGATTTGTATTTATCTTTATTTATCTAATATTTTATTTTTTGCATTTTTAATGAAGTGCAGTTGGTCAGCAGTTTGATTTAGGAGGATGAATGAATGAATGATGAATAAACTACAGTTCTGCCAGACTCTCAGTGGCTCAATATGGTGTTTGAAAAGCACAGTTGTAGACTTAGACTTAGACTTAGACTTCCTTTATTGTCATTACACAGACACACACAATGAATCTGGTAACGAAA
>JAPTHA010000010.1:14161993-14176415 GCA_029814585.1 Gymnapogon annona
AGTTTAAAACGTTTCTCTCAACTTTATTTAAATGCTTGTCAACAGTCGGACCTAGGTTATTCAGTGCCATGGCTTGTATACTATGTAATTGCCTTGTTACCAGAGGAATCACTGTGAAGGGTGCGCTTTTTGTGAATTATGTATTTAATACTGTTTGTGGTGCTTTTCTCAGAAGTAATCAAATTTGACTGCTGGTACAAGGTCCTGTTGATGCTTTTGTTTTCCTTAATCAACATGTCTACATCTATCATTTCCATCAAAAGAATGGCTTCGCTTGTATGATGTTGTCAGAGTTCTTTGAGCTTGTGTAAGTATAAAAAATAGGCCATTCTGCTCATTAATGATTGCAACATTGGCCATGTTTAGCTTCTTAGAGCACTAGTGTATGTCTCCAACTGCATGCTTGTTTTCAGAGCTGTGCCTAATTCATGTCAGTGGGAAGGCTGTTTTTGTTGCAGTTCTTATGACAGTTTAGTGTGCCTCAGGCTTGAGCTGAGGATTTCATCAGCAGATGTACCTGAAACTCTTGTAAAACCCTTTCGGCAAAAAAAAGCTAGCTTTTGCCACTCTACCATGCTGTCTCAGCATATTTTTTATTTTCCAGTTTTGTGCCGATGAGATTTACTCATGCTTCATACGGATGCAGTAGAATATCTTTATTAGTAGGGTCTGGTATTTGGCTAATCTGACCACAGTGATATCATTAATATTGAGCATTTTAACCCTGGAAAAATAACTCTACATAGTAACAGCCACAGACCTGTTAACTTATCTATCAAGGATCCAGCATAGCAGCAGTTGGTATATGTTACTGGAGTAGTATTATACTTGTATTATATTCATATTTAAGGATGGTAGTTAATTTTTTTTGTTCTTTTTTTATATCAGTCAGTTTTTGTTTGTTGTCACGTTCACCACGTTCCTCATCAACTGTGTGGAGTACGATGTCCTCTTTGCTAATCGGGTAGTCAACCACACAGTGCCGGGCCAGAATCCTTTGGATAGAAACAAAGTCACTCTCCCAGATGCCATCCTACCTAGCCAGCAGTGCACTCAGAGGTAAGCGTGTTTTTGAAATATAATTATAGACCATTTAAGTGTGCGAAAATGTCCACAGGGAGTTTGAAATTGGTGGAAAGGACCCTGCGGTGACATTAAATCCTGTTCACTCATTTGAGCGAGTTCAGACAGAAAGTTCTTCTCAAGCAGTCATCATCTAGAATATTATTAGAGCCCTTTTTGAAGACAGGCCATTAGAGGAATTTCATTTGTCTGGCTTAATACAGTCGTAATTACACAATGTCTTATGGGACGTGTTGTCAGCCTGTGAGATATAGACACATTCACAGTCTGGAAATATGGAACAGTGGCCTATTTAACTGCACCCCAGGGGCCCTTTCACTTCAACCCCAGATAATTATGAGGGCTGATTTGTGTATGTAATGTTTATCAGTGACTCTCACTTTATCAATAGGCCCCTCTGTTTCCTTTAGCACAAGTATGAACGTAGGCAGAAACTGACTCTTCATATGAGATCATGAATATTCCACCTACCGACTGACATTTTGACTCATTATTTGCTTTAGAACTAGCAACATATTTTCAAACCTGAGAAATATGACCTTAATATTGTATTTTATTTCATACAGATAAGTTTTAATGTCTCTGTCAATTTGAGGCTATATTAAATGAGGAAACATCTATTATTCATACAAGTTATTTTAAACGTCTATTTGTATAAAGAATTAACAAGGGCTTTTGTAATGTCTGTTAACATCAGAGAATAACATGTTGAAAGAGTTACTGCAAATGCATGCAAGTCACGTCCTGTGAAAGTGTTCAGTTTTCCTGTTAATCTCACCTTTACATGGATTGGTTTAAGTTGCAACATTCTTGCCAGTCGTAGTCACTAAGAGGAAAGAATTTATTTATGTGTTGCTTTCAGACTCACTTCAGGAAACAGGGTAGTGTAATTGATAGGTTGAGTGAGGTAAAACTGTCCGCCCGATGTACTGGCAACTTAGCTGGGCCAGCAGGCTGACAATCACATGACACCTCACCAAATGAAGGAACATGGTCTCCCTAACTTCTGTGTTAGGGTCAAAATTTTTGAAGTTGTTGCTTGTCATGTTTTTTTTAGTTTGTCAAATAGGCCTCTTACCAATCCGTGTTACAATAGTTACTTAATGTAGCTACAAAGAATACTGATTTAAGAACAGCACCATGTGTCAGTTTCTTGTGTATTTTGACTTGTAAACGTTTTAGTTTTTATTTCTAATATCTGATACCAGCCTAAATAAATAATGATCAAAAACTGACCCAGAAAATTGTTTTATATTGGCTAATATATGTTTACAGGTATAGATTACAGCTGCCCAGTGTGCTCTGTGTTTTGACACAGAATACTCAGAAGCTTTCTTAATTATAGAATGAAGTAAACAGCTACGTAACCTGTAAACAGGAGATCTGTGTCGGTTTTATAGATTACAACACTCTATGAGAGCAACAGATGAAGCTTTTCTCACTTGTATCTAATGTGTTAAGATGATTTAATTAAAACAATTTTTAAGGAATGGCTATGGTGTCATATTTATTTGGGAATTCCTGCTACTAGATGTATGCAGTTTCAAAGTTTAGGTCTGATCAAGTTCATTTATAGCACAGTTCAATTTTGAGTCAACCAAAAAAAATAAACATAGACAATAAATCCAATAAAAGCTTGAGGAATAGTCACGTTTCCAATTCTACTGCTTTTTGCTACTGTGTAATGTTATTTATAGGCTTTTCTTTCTTATCCTTCCTCTATTTCTGTGCAGGATTCAAGACAATAGCTGGAACATATTTCTTCTCATTATGGCAGCCATCTTTTGGCTCTACCGACTTGTGAAAGTTTTTTGCAACGTTCTCAGCTACTGGGAGATTAGGCAATTCTACATCAAGGCACTCAAGATCAGAATGGTGAGTTCAATGGCCGTAGGTGATGCGTTACACCTGTAAATCAATATTAGCCTATTATCACATGGAGTTATAATCAGTCTCTGCCCTCGTTCATGTCATCAACTCTGGGGACTTCAATCATGTATATATTGTCTGTATTGTGCAAGAATTTCAATGTTGTTGTACATCTGCTCTGCCCTTTTTTTCTACTCTGTGCTGCTGCTTTATGACATTTCGTTTCCAGACCATTGGTCTGGACAATGACAATAAAATGAACCTGAATCTGAGTATACCTGAGGTTTGGTGTAATGCATTGTGTTTCCCTTCCTGCTTTTCTCAGGATGAACTATGCAACTTCACATGGCAGGAAGTCCAGGACAGACTCATCAGCCTGCAACGGGAACAGCAAATGTGTATCCACAAGAAAGAGCTGACAGAACTTGATATCTATCACCGCATCCTACGGTTTAAGAACTACATGGTGGCCATGATCAACAAATCGCTGCTTCCAGTACAGCTACAGCTCCCCCTGCTGGGCAACATAGTGTTCCTCACCCAAGGTCTCAAGTATAACTTTGAGCTCATCCTCTTCTGGGGTCCGGGGTCGCTGTTTCAGAATAAGTGGAATCTGCATCCAAAGTACAAACGGAGCGGAAACCGATTGGAACTCGCACAGCAGCTCAGTAGAGTCATCCTTCTAATGGGAGTGGCCAATTTGTTACTGTGCCCCTTCATCCTGGTCTGGCAGGTGCTTTATGCTTTCTTCAGCTATACTGAAATAATTCGCAGAGAGCCTGGGAGCCTCGGAGCAAGACGCTGGTCTCTGTACGGGTGTTTATACCTCCGACATTTTAATGAGCTGGACCACGAACTGCATGGACGTTTGGGTCGTGGATATAAACCCACATCTAAATACATGAACTCTTTTACATCACCACTGCTGACTGTCTTTGCTAAGAACCTCGCATTCTTCTCGGGTTCAGTTTTGGCCGTTCTTATTGCCCTGACGGTCTATGACGAAGACGTTCTCACGGTGCAGCATATTCTAACCGCTATCACTGTGCTGGGAGTGGTTATTACCATTGCCAGGTATGTTTGAAGAGTTCTTTTGCAGGATTATACACAGAGAGGACGAAGCTTGACCATATTGTTAAGTTACAGTTTCTAAAATTATATACTATGGTATAATGTAATAAGATTCCATATTTTTAGGTCATAGGTAGATTGTTAAATGAGGAAAGCTCATGTTTTTTCTCTATCCAAAATATAACTTCACTAATACAGAAATATCCTGTTTTTCTAATATTGACAAAACTGACGGATGTTTTGTACCTGTCCGGTGCCAGGTCCTTCATCCCAGATGAGCATATGGTATGGTGTCCGGAACAGCTGCTCCAGTGCATGCTGGCACACATTCACTACATGCCAGACCACTGGAGGGGCAATGCTAACAAGAGCGAAACCCGTGACGAGGTGGCACAGCTGTTCCAATACAAAGCGGTGAGCAAGACGGAGATTGGCACCGAAGCAGAAACACAGAATTTCCCCAGGGATCACATCAGTGACAGTTTGAGAGAAATGTCATGGATTTGCTGATAGGTTTTTGTGTGCATACATTGAACATTACATCCCAAAAAAAAACAACATCTCTGTTTAATTCAGGTGTTTATCTTGGAGGAGCTGCTCAGTCCGATCATCACACCCTTTATCCTCATTTTCCTCCTGAGGAATAAGTCTCTGGAAATTATCGACTTCTTCAGGAACTTTACTGTGGAGGTGGTCGGAGTCGGAGACATCTGCTCCTTTGCACAAATGGACATCAGGCGCCATGGAAACCCAACAGTAAGACTTGTCCTTGCATCTGCCTGAATGACACTAACTTAGCTGAGGTCCTGGGGAAGGTTCGAGTGAGGTCATGATAGATGCTTGAATTGAAATGTTTTTTTTGTTTTGTTTTGCAGTGGATGTCAGAGGGACAGACGGAAGCCTCCATATACCAACAGGCTGAAAATGGCAAAACAGAGTTGTCTCTCATGCATTTCACCATCAAGAATCCACGTTGGCAGCCGCCACAGGAGAGCTCCGTGTTCATCAGCCACCTGAAGGAGAAGGTGCAGCATGATGCCCTGAGTGGTCCCCCCACCCAGCAGCTGCTCTCTGAGGCTCCACTCTGCACCTCACTGCAGTCCAGTGAGTCTGGCACTGTGGTAAGATGTCTTAAGTCGTCCGTTGTGGTGTAAACAAATTTTTTGTTATGTAAATGTTAATCAAGAGGTTCAAATAGCCTTGGGAGTATCTTTAATGTAAGTCTGAGGTTTGTGAATAACCATGAAAGCTGTTTTTTCTTATGTGTGTCTGTGATGTAAGAATTTGTTTTACTTATTAATAAGTCATTGTACATGAAGAAAATACTGATAGCAGTTGGTTACTGATAGCACCTTGGTTACACAAGAACCCAACTCTCCCAGAGTCCCTGTGACTTGACCGATCTGCTCAATTATTCTTTTCATCCTCAAAGTTCTAATTCAAATCATTTTGGCCCAGGATCTGATTTTTATTCTTTTTCCTGCCCCTTTCGTTTTTATATATCATATTTAATCTTTATATTATCTTGAAGATCTCTCGGGTAGATGTCTGTCACAGCCACAAATGTGCACCTCAAGAAATACGTTTTCCATCTATGAGAGCATAAATACAGGTGACAAATGAAAGGAAAACCCAGTGTTAAGCATCTGGGTACACTCTTGGATCACCAAATAGTGTGTTGATTCTACTCTGTGAACTCCACATGATGGATGAACACTGTCCTTCCAAAAGATAATTGCCTCATAGTTTGATGATGTGGGAGGTGTTCTATTTGGTGATAGAATGGAATCATTTTGAGCCTTTCTGGTGACCCCTCATGCCCTGAAGATATGGGCTTTGTCTGAATGAAACCACCGTCATCAGGCTTTTGTTTTAATTTGCCCATCTGGAATATGTCTGATATAAAATCCTATAATTTCTTCTTCTTATAGGACCTGCATGTGGGATCTATGAACTGAATTGGAATGTAGTTATTGTAATTCTGTTTTGATTATTGTATTGTTGCCTGTAACTGGGAATTATCGTTTTTCCTTAAGATGATTAATCATTTCTAACTACAGGGGGGTCTATAATTTTGCACGTCAGTGTTTCTACAGTAGATTGTATGTTAAAATGATATTAATTTTAGACTCTTACAAGCATGGAAATGGAAAATTGTTGGAGGCTTATTCAGTTATTTACAACCTCCAACCCTATCACTACACAACAATAACCCCTACACACTGTGATAAACACTATTATAAAGGTAATATTCATGTGTAAACCCTGGTGTGTTATCCTATCTAGCCTGAGAACCTGCTGGCCAGTGTCTTGGCTCATCCCATTTTGACTGCATCTGGACTCCAAGGTCGAGAGCACTGCTTGATCCCACCGAGCACTGCCGCCTCCGCTGCTGCCAGTGTCTTGGCGTCTCTGTCCAGCTCCCAGTTTGCACACACCAGCCGCATTCGCTCACACGGCCCCCTCCCCTCCTCCATCCATCCAGAGAGCACCATGTACCGTAGCGACCGCACCATTATTGACAGGTACTGCATGTCACCTCCAGAACCGTGTCGTCATGTGCTGATTAAAAACACAGTCGTCACCTTTACTTAACTTTATTTTCCAGTATGTCTAACAGTGACTCTCGCATGCGAAGCAACACGCTGCACTCAGAGTTTGCCTCAGCAGAGATGAGTCTCCACGCCATCTACATGCATGAGGTAAATGTGTGAAAGCGACCGTCGGGCTCCAGACATCAGCATCTTTTTTTCCATTTTTCCTCCCCTCTTATGTATTTGTATTTTTTGCTTGTCTCTCCAGCTCCACCAGCAGAACTCTCACCCACAGAGATCTTCAGGACATTGGCAGAACCCAGTGCCGATGAGAGATCTTCACACCAACACTGGTAAATCTGTTTAGACTGGTCTTAGTGGTTAATGTGTCATTACAGAGAATTGAATGACCTTTCGGTCTTCATCATTTCATGTTTGATAAAATAAGTCCAATAAATCCATGTGCTCACACAAAAAGCCTCCCTGATCAGACTCAGATTTATTCATTGTCATTCAATAAAAACATCCCAGATGCTGCTTCAGAAAGAAATTGCAAAGATGCTCAGCATGAAAATAAAACACTGAATTTTATTTTTAAAAAACACCAATATATGTGATAAAATATTAAGAACCGCTTTAAAAAAAATATGTTGGATTATTGAGGGGCTCTTTACAGTGTTTACTTCCCATTTCTCAATTCTTGCAGTTCTATCTATTCCGTGCTCACTTTTGTACCTAAGTTTTTCAAACAAACTGCTCATGTTACACTGTGAGACAAAGGTCATCGTCTACTTTTCATCAGCAAATGCTCCAACGGGCTAAATACGGATCAGCTTACAGTGCAGCCAGGATCCGATTTTGACACAAAGCTACAGTAAACACGTGATAAAGACATAAATACAGCTGCATTCAAGGTTAATAGTCCTCATCCATCTTAGCGCTGGATGAATTCTGGCAGAATTCACACATAGCTGGTAAAGCACGAGTGGTAAATGAAACACCAACACCGGTCGAATGACTGCATCTTTGCTGTCTAAACACACCACTTACAGAACTTTCTGACCTTATGTCATAACAACTGTGCGTCTGAGCGAACTGGTAGTTTTCCTGATGTGGTAACTACACTACTTATAATTGAAAAATAAAGGACCAAAACTGAAAGCCGAAGGACAAAGCCTTCTATCTGAACTGCACTTTAAAAAAAAATCTAATTTCAATGGGTTCTAGCAGAACGCTTTTTGTGTATTATATTTGGGGGGGTTTCAGCATTCAGCAAGAGAACAGTGATTTTCTTTTTGGCTTTCTAAAACAAGGCATTTTCCAGGTAGGACGTATTTTTGAGACATTGAAATGTGATTGGTTTTGCCTTTTTACATCACAAGTATGGCTTTCCCACTGGCTTCTTTTGCATGCAGACCACTAGCGGAGAGGGTCATATTCTCACAACTTTTGTGTTACTGATTTACGTAAAAACAAAAAAAAAAACATTAATGGTGCATTTTCATGGTATGGGACAGTTATTTTATTCATTTACAGTGCACACTGTTGGAAATGTGTAGAAAAGCTGTTGTGTGACCTTTGGATGACTGTCTCCATGCGTCTTTGTAATCTCACAGGTTTGCAGGGACACAGTGGCTTTGGTGCCAGCAGCTCCATGTCCACTCCCGTCCACCTGGGAGGCTGGCAAGAAGAAGAAGAAGAAGAAGAAGAGGATGAGAATGAAGATGATCAAGAGATTAACAGTGGATCTACTCCAAAACAGGGCACTGGGAGTAGCTGTTGAAGTGCCTTACTTCATAAGGTACTGTATATACACGCTCTGTCTGTAACTATACTCCCAACGTCTGATAAAAACACTTCCAAAGGATCGATTGCCATCATAACTTCCTCTTCTCTCTTTTTAGTGTTTACATTTTACTTTCTTCGAGAACATCGTGGCCTTAGAGGATCTTCATGGAGAATTTAGCATGGACCTTTAAAATATCACTAAACATGTGTCGTGGGAGGGGCTCCACTGAATAACCACTGTCCCTGCACCTCCGTCATGCCTCATCCCGTCACACCGGGCAGACTATGGCATCAGGGAAACCATACGTCTTCCATCCGCTTCATCATGACTTTGCCATCATCTTGTACAGACAAACTGTGTGTAAATTGTGTGACAGAATGAAAATCATGACTCAGTTCTGCGCCGCACCGGTGCACAATGCAAAGTACTTTCGCGTCACATAGTTTGATTGTGCGAGTCGTAATGGAAGTTTGAAGAGAATGGCAGCGGCGGCCGTGCTTACAGCGACTGCAGCGTGGTAGCACAGCTGCCTGAAAAGCTATCGCCTTCAAAAAGACACCAGTAATTTGGAAGTTGCGCTGTGTGACGCTTGTGATTTGTAAATACACTTTTACGTCTTACATCTTCATTTTTATCACCGGAATTAATCCAAGAAAAAAAAGAAAATTTACAAAGTATTGATGGAAAAAAAATACCTGTAACTGCTACACATACCCAGCAACTACATCACAAAACATGTCTTTTTGAGCAGACGTGTTCAGTATTCATATAGTTAAAGCTGATTTACCAAGACAATGCCATTCCTCAAAAACAGGACTGAATTAACAGCCCTTGTACAGTACACTTGAAGAAATCCTCATGCAGGTATGAGATGCATTTGAAAAGCAGTCAACTTTATGCCTTAAGACTTAATAAGCACCCATACATCCTACTTTTCCGTATTACCTCAACCACAAGAAACGATTCCGATCAATACCTCTGAATTTCACATGGATGCATCTTTTAACTGCATTTGGATTTGAACTTCAGGTTGAAATGGAATCTGTTGTACTTTGTGCCCACACCTTGCTTTGGATTTTCTCCAAATATGCTTTTATTTTTAGCACTGGCGACTCAGAAATATTCAGAACGGAAAAAAATATTTTCTTGAACAGAACAATGTGGTATTGCTTTTACAAATCATTGTTCCGCATGTCAATGTGTGGTTTTTGTTTTTCCTGGATGGCAACGTGCTATTGCATCTGCACCTTGAGATTTGAATTTAGGACATCAGTTCTTTTCAGTATTTTAAAAGGTCTGTGCAACATCCTGCTTTAGCTTTGAATTTATTTATTACCTAACCCTCCACTTATTTAATTGTCTCTATGTATTTATATGTTAAAATCATTTATTTAAATTGTTTTGGACAATTATTCCCATCAAGAAAACCTTATTGATGAAAAAGACCCCCAGCTTCCTTAAATTGTGGTATATAGTAATAATTTAGGTTCAGTTAAGTTTTGTTTTTTTAAAGAGCCAGCTGCATGATATTGACAGTGAGTAAAGTAGGTCTATATTTACTAGTTCATTCAGTGAACAACATACTGCTCATTGATTTTTATGTCACTTTACATAGTAGTAGTTTACAGTAAAGAATACTGTATAATTTTCCATTATTGCGGTGTACATATATTTCCTTGTTCCGTCATGCTCAGAAGCCTTTCACCCTGTCGTTGGAGTGTTTGCGTGTCTGTGGAAAACGATGCATTTTGATATAATAATCCTAACGTGACCTCTTGTTTTGCACTGACAAAAAAAAAAAAAAGCAAGCTGTCTTTTCAAGCATATGCTTCAAACTCTCATCCGCCGTGTCGGAAAAGGGTGGGGCTTAAAGGAACACTGAAGTCGGTCTCCATCCTGAATGATCTCTCGACGTGTCGTGTTGAAATTGTCCGCAGACGAGCGCGCGGAGACGCAGTGGCCAATCATGAGGGGTTGTTCGTATCTCGGGTCAGTGTTTGGGATGTGGTGCGTTTCTGTCGTACTGTAACACATCCTTTCAAGGGTACTGTGGCCGCTGGTCATTTTAGGTCTGCATTATCAAACAAATGCCGCTGCTTGACTTTGTAGACACTGGAGCTCAGCTTTTGTGTGCAGAGTTGGTTTCTTTAAACAGTCTCCACACGTAAATAGTCTGTTGTAGTCCGTCGATTTAATTTAAGCAGTGCCTTGGTATTAAGGATTAGTGTTTGCTCATTTTAGAAGCCATTTCCTCTGCAGCAGTTTGATTTTGGCAGATTTAGCAGCACATAGCCTGTACAGTTTTGTTTTTGGCAGGTCATTGTTCATAGCCTCAGATATATGTAGAGAAGTTTTGGACGCGGCAGGTAAGATGCAAACACAGATGTCGAGATCTCGTGTCAGTACGTTTTATATCACGGTGTGTAAACTTGCACTGTCTTCGCAATCCTGAGGTGAATGGCGGGAAGTGTAAACCGCAACGTGGCGGCGCCATCATGGCCAACCCTCTCCACGCTCTGGGTTCCTTATCCACTATACACCGGTCACAACGACTGGAACAAGGTGCTAAGTTTTCATCCTGAAACGTTGAATCTGTTTTTTCGGACATTGTTTATTGTTTTTTTGTTTTGTTACATAGGTTTGTCTTTTTTGTCTTTTTTTTTTTTGTTTTGGTTGTGTAAATTAAGAAACACTAGCTGAAAAATGAAACATGCCAAAAGAACTCGTTTTCGGCACAGCTTTACAAAATATGTGTTATTTCCTGTGTGTGAATAGAGAGGCAAATAAATCTTATTTTGAGTGTATTTGATCGTTTCGAGTGTGACTGACGTGATGTTTATTTGAAATAAAAGTCTATTTAAATTTTTTTCTCAGTTTGGGATTGTTTTTGGCCCCTTTTGAAGTCTCAGGTGGGTAAAATTAAATAGATCATTACTTCACATATATATATATATAATTTATTTTTTAACGGGGTCACTAATTGTCACATGTACAGTAAAAACATGAATACATTTTCCTAATGATAGACTATAAATTATCCAAGAGCATTTACAAATGATGACTTCAACTCAGGTAGTTGTAAAAAATGATAAAATGAAAATTCTATAAAACAATTATCTCAAAGGACCTTAAAAACTGATCAAATTGACTTAACGCTTATGTAATGATAACTGACAATAACTCATATGAGCATTATAATCATGATAATTCACAAGTGGGTTGGGTAGTCCATATTTTTGTACATATTCTGTAAATGGCATCAGCATTTTTAACAAATTCCACATATTTCTATTTAGGTACACAGTATTTTGTATCGCTTGTTTGTTACCAAATTTGCCTTGTAACATCTCCAGAGCCATTTCCTTAGGAAACATGCCATCTACTGTTCATTCTGTTCTCCACGCGACTGACATTTGTCTCACTTGTCATCTGCTATGCAAATGTTCTCTTGAGGTAACAACACCCATGTGTTTGAACATGATACAGCCACAACCTTATTCTCTAAATGGCGAAGAGGTCAAGTAAAAGGCTATGTAGGGCAGAGTGTACCTTACATCCATTTTGTAAACGTCATCTCAAAGAAAGGATTTTATTTAACATATTGTAGGTTTCTAACATGCTGTGTTGACATTTTTGTGACATTGACTCTACCTGTCTATTACTAATTGTGAGGCCTATGATATATACAGGATGATCATTTATGGACGATTGCCACTATAGGAGGAAAGTTTTTCTGGGAAGTAATGAGCAACTGACCGAATTAAAGAATTGTAAAGAATTGCAAGGTCAGGGGAGAAAGGGAAGAGTCTTGTGGGATTGAATTTTTTTGGCGTTGAACTTCTCTTTGTCGGTGTTCATTCAGACGTATGGAAAGCAAACACAGAAGCCAGAAGGAGATAAGCACGGACCAGCGGCAACAGTGGATTACCGTCTGCTAGGGTTTCGGGAAGTTTAAATCAGGGTCCAGCGACCTGCTGCTGTCAGTCACTGACACTGGGGGAAAGCCCACCCCGGAGGGCTACCAAAATACTATGAATGCAGAAGAATGGGGAAGAGTAGATGACCCCTGTGTTTGTCGGAATATTATGGTCTATCTGAATCTGGGATGAAGCAGCACGTGCTAGAACATGTGAAGCTTCAAACAGTCTGTAGTAGGTTTCAAAGGCCTTTGTGAATCTAATGGTATTCATGAAATTAATGACAGGAAAGAGGTTTTATCCCAGCGCTGTCATAAAGGATAAAATTGAAGTATTACTGTACGTGAGTCCTTTATAATATATGATGCCATTGCTTAACCATGGGCAAGAACAGCTAGGTCAAACATCTACAAAGTGTATCACAGTCCTGGATTCATTCATCTGAAACAAATACAATTAACATAAGAATAATATTAACTTAACACATACATTGAAAAATATAGAAACACTCCTATGCAATAATAATGCATAGCCTGCAGCCTTTTATAGTTATGTTTTAATTATGCCAATTTTAAAATGGACAGTGGACAAAAATTAATAAAATGTCACAGCCTACATGGACGTAAACACGGATTAAACAAATAAAAACATCTTTCAACATGAACTAACATTCACTAGTCATTGATGAGAAAATGCAACACACACTTGATTTTACTGAGGGCTACTTCAACGCATAACTAACACTTGTTCAACACACACAATCTAGTTGCCCCCTGTTGTGCTATAGAATAATTCCACAATGTTTTTTGGCTGAAAAGAATGGGCCTTTTGTTTATTTAGTCTTCTTTATCTTTAAAGCGTTGAGATGACACAGAGCAGAGAGTGGGAAGAGATTACATGGAATAAGTCAAACAAAAAAATACAGTATTTTTAGACTATGTTTAAATCTAAATACAATGGCCAAAAGTTTTGAATAAAATATTTTTTGTGATTTCATTTGTCATATTCTTGATTTGTTGCACAACTGGTGTAATGACAATAAAACCTCTTGTATCCTATTCTGTTCTATTCTATTCTATTCTATTGTATGTAATTATTATTTATTGATGTGTATAAATGGGCATAAAAAACAAAAACATTGCTGACTGAATATTCAAGATTCATGTTTAATGTCATTGTGTGCACATAATTTGATTTCAGGTAGATCAGGTGGTTAAATATAAAAAAATAAAGAATATGTGCATCAAGACTATGTAAATAATATATATAAAAGAAAAGTAAATAAGTATTTTTTAGGTATAAATGTGACATTTACTCATCCTACACTTGATGTATTCTTTTGTCTTAGTTTTGTATTTTGAGGTATGAAGAATTAAACCCTTTGCATTTGTGCAAGTATTTGACCAAAAAGCATTTCTGCAAGCAAAATATTAACTCTTTGTTCCCTTCTTTTTATGTGATTATTGTGTGTGGTATTGCATAGGCTATGGACTGAATTTAGATCTTGGTATAGTGAAATTAATTTAACAGATTATTTGTGAAAATTAATAGTATTTGTTTTGACATTGGTGATTTAAGATCAGAAACAGAGAAATCAGCAGAAGCTGTGTATTTTGCACAAGTACTGGTCTTTACAGGCTTTCTGAAAAGCACCACAGTGAGACTTCAGCCGATTCAGAACTCTGCAGCGAGGTTATCAACCAAGAGGACCGAACACATTAGTCCAGCGTTGGCTTCCCTGCACTAGCTACCAGTAACCTATTTATATTAGTTATTTATATTATATTAATATTATTTAATTCTGTTGAAATGTATTTCATTTCTTGTACTTTTATCTTGTTGAACTTTTTAAAATCAGCGTGTAATCAAATATTCATGTATTTCTTACCTCAAACCTGTCCTAAGCCTTTTATGCAATTTTG
This sequence comes from Gymnapogon annona, assembly GCA_029814585.1. Classification (NCBI taxonomy): domain Eukaryota; kingdom Metazoa; phylum Chordata; class Actinopteri; order Kurtiformes; family Apogonidae; genus Gymnapogon; species Gymnapogon annona. Next base: position 14,176,179 of record JAPTHA010000010.1, read on the forward strand.
TTGAAATTTCATGTTATTTCTCATACTCTTTTACCTTGTTAACTCTTATTAATTAGTGTGTAATTATGTATTAATGTGTTTATTCCTTGTACATTTTAAGTGATGTCAAGCACTTTAGGCTACAATTGTTCTGTGAAAACTGCTATAGAAATAAAGTTTTATTATTATAATTCTATTCTATTCTATTCTATTCTATTCTATTCTATTCTATTCTATTCTATTCTATTCTATTCTATT
>JAPTHA010000010.1:14182049-14195373 GCA_029814585.1 Gymnapogon annona
TATATATATATTTTACGTTCAAAACTTCCCAGTAAAAATGTGAAAGGATCATATGCCATTTGAAAAGCATGCTGAAGGAAATGCCATAAATATTACTATGTAAATATTACATTCATTTTTAAACTGGGGTCATTTACGCTGTTGACTTGACATAAGTCAAAGTAGAGTTCCATGCATTTCAACACTTTCTTCTTTCTGCTTATACGCTTTTGAAACTCTTGGCCAAGATCCAGAGTGTGGATATAGATATGGATCTGTAACACACATGCACAGCCCTATTGAAACCAAACTCGGCTAAAAAAAAACATATTAAAATATACTCTACAGTCGTCATCACATTATTGGGTGGTGTGATAGCAAGAATATTCCTAGCCTGTAAAAAATAATGCAGACAAATTAAGCACAGCTATTTTATAAAGCAACCTCTAGTGTGAATCTTTTCAGGCTTCTGTCTCTCTGATTGTAATACGGTGATCCTGATTCTCAAATCTTTGGTATGTGAGGTTGTAAGAGTATTTTTATGCTTAATTTCTGTGTGAAAATAATGTGTTAAAATGTAACAGATTAAAGGGGTATTTTTACACATATAATTTATAGATATACATGCTGTTTTGTGTTGACACTATGTCGATTCTGGGCTTTGATGTCGAAACAAACCTTACAAACTACAGTCTTGAACACTCTCATAAATGACTGTAAGTTGCACTTATAATTGATCACCCCTGATCACTACACATGTCCGTGCAAACATTCAGACATGAGGACATGAGACAAGAGTAAGCTTAGCATACATGAAATAATCAGTCGATTAAATTTAGGGGTGTGCTCCCGTTGTCTGTCTCAGAGCCTAAGGTACCATTCAAGAGGAAGCTGCAAGATGTGGAGGTACAAGAGAAATCATCAGCCATTATGGTGTGTGAAGTACCTCTGGTTGCCACTCAAGCCAACTGGTTCATGGAGGAAACGAAGCTCGAGCAAAATGCCAAGTACCGCATGGAGGAAGAAGGCACCCTGCGTCTTCTCACCATACACAACGTGACCACCAACGATGACGGTGTTTACATCTGTGAGATGAATGAAGGCAGTCGTACTGTGGCTGAGCTCACTGTCCTGGGTATGATCATGATATATGTACACAGGACACACTGTTTTTATCCACAGATAATGTGATCCCGTTCAAAATGAGGACATTCTATACACATAATCAATCGGTATGTCTTTTATTTCACTTCAGCCTCCTTATGTTTCAGGTAACATTACTAAGAAGCTTCCAAGAAGGACAGTTGTTCCAGTCAGTGACACTGTCATCTTCTGTGTGGAACTGGAGCATCCTTGCGCAGAGGCGTACTGGACTCGTAATGGCGAGAAGCTGAAGCAGGATGCCCGTATCTCCATCGCCTGCATGCTCAGACAGTACACTCTGACGATAAGAGATTGTCAGGCAGATGACTCAGGAGAAGTGGCCTTTATTGCTGGCGACTGCAAAACTTCCACTCGCTTCACCGTCACTGGTGAGGATGACAAAGTGTTGGTGTGATCGTTGTTATTTCAGGAACAAATGTGTTTCGTCAGCCATTGCAAGCTCTTTTTCCCATTCAGGCCTTTGGATTATTTTTTTTACTTTATCTCGTTCATGTTCACAGTATTAATAGTGCTCCATATTTTAATAAGTCAGTAATTGAACTTGTTTATAAAGTGTAGATTTGAAACTAAATAACCTGTGCTCTCTGTACTCCAGCTGCAAGGAAGCACCCCCCTGATCCCCCAGTCGATGCTGTGGTGCAGAAGAAGACTGACTCATCCATCACCATTCAGTGGTCTCCACCCGACAGTGACCGGCCCGTGCCCATCAAAGGTTACTTTGTGGAAAGAAGGAAGGTTGGCACTCAAACATGGCAGAGGTGCAACGCTGGAGAAACAGTTACTTCAACAGAGATCACCATCTCCAGCTTCACAGAAGAGGCCAGTTACCAGTTCCGCATCTCTGCTGTCAATGACTTTGGCCAGAGTCCTCACCTGGAGGTGCCTGGAAGCTTCTACCTTGGTAAGATGTGATGTTGATTTTTGCAGAATTTTTTATTATTATTATTTTTTTTTTACAAAACACCTTTGATCCTCGTTTCTCATCATGTATTTCTTCCCATCAGAACCCACTGCAGAAATCAAGAAAGGTCTTGTGAACAGCACTGCAGTCTGTGGTGAGGAGTTCTCCATCACTGTGGAGCTGTCTTCTGTTTGTTCTGGCTTCTGGTCCCTGAATGGGCGCCTCCTGCGCAGCGGAGGAGACTATCTAATCACTCGGTCCAAGAACATACACACTCTACTGATCCGTGTTGTCACCATGGAAATGAGCGGAGTTGAACTGAAGTTCGTAGGCGGAGGATCCCAAAGCACTTGCACTCTGAGTGTTAAAGGTATGCAGTTGCAGCCGCTTGCACCATTGGGGGAGAAGGATGACTGTGTTTTTTATTTTCGTCTTGGTCTGTTTGAGGACTCGTTTATTACTGTATTTTTCATGTGTGAAACAGTGTTTATCACTTTCCAACATGACACCTGTATTTTTAGCCCCTTCTGTTAGGTTCACTAACAAGTCAGCCCAGCAGGAGGTTGTGACCTGCAGCGCTCAAGCCAGTGCTCAGCTGACCGCAGAGGTGTCAGATTACGATGCACAGGTTCGTTACTGGAACCAACTGTATTTTGTTATTACATATTCCTTTACGAGGATGTTTGATATATAGTCTGATGTTTTATGTCATATGTTTTTATACATTTTATGTAAATAGTAAGCCAGTTAAAGTTAAAATAAAGTTTTAACTTTATTTTCTCAAATTTTGGCATTCTGCTCTTTTTAGGTGGTTTGGATGAAGAATGGTAGAGAGATCAAAATAGGAAAGAAGTATGAATATCTAATCACCGACCGCAAGAGGATCCTAGTCATACACAATGTCACTGAGGAGGATGTGGGCATCTATGAGTGTGTTTTAGCTGATGACAAAATGTCCCTTCAGCTTGCTCTGAAAGGTGTGTTTATACAATATAATTCATTGGTGATTACAGTTTATATTGTCTGCAGCATACCATGTGAAACAATAGGATAATAATAATAATTATTATTATTAAATCTTGAAGATCATTATTGAATCTTGATAAAAATACAACAAATGACATAAAATTTCAGCAGAATTGCACAAACGGGTGAAAGAGTACAGAAATAATGAATACAATTATACAAAAAGTAAAATGATATTTAAACGAAATTGCATAAAACGAGTGAAAGAGATGCAATAACAAGTACATACATAGATGAAATTATAAACTTTCAATAAAATGGCATAAAGACAGTGTGCATACATGTTCTGATATACAGTATATGGGCCTCCATACAAAAGAAAGAGCTATGGGTCATGTAACATAGTCAACTCCATTTTTATCTTACAGAACCATTTTACAGTTACTATACACATATGTGACTAATTTCAGTTAGGCAGTTATCAGAGCACTTAGCTATTACATGACTGGAAACTTAAGAACATTCTCATCTTATTTTATCTAAGATGAACCCGCTAGGTTCCTGAACAAGCCCCGAGGTCCAATGGGAATGGCATCGTCCCTCAAAGGAGATCTTGAGCTGAAGTGTGAGGTGTCTCCTGCCAGCGCTGTTGTTGTGTGGAAAAAAGATCAAGTGGAGATCACTGAGGACCAAAGAACGACCATTATCTCCAATGGGACTAAAAGGAAACTCATCATCAAGAATGCCAAAAAGAATGATGAAGGACACTACTCCTGTGAGACAGCAGCAGACAAAGTCACATTCCATGTTAAGATAAAAGGTATGGCTGCCTGAATTCTCAGTATGACTCTTAATGTTTATCATGTACTCAACTGTGCACCACTACAAACGTAGGTAAAATATTTTTCCAACAATCTTTCTCTGTCAAGCCCTAGCTGCCTTCTCCAGCAAGGAGTTAGTACAAAAGGAGGTGAAAGCCACCCTCTCCCAGAAAGCTACTCTCAGTTGCACTGTATCTGACAGCAAGACAGAAGTGAAATGGTACAAGGATGGAAAGCTGCTGGTCAACAGCAAGACCATATACTCAGAAGTAAAAGACAATACTCGTCAGCTGGTGATTGAAAAGGTGGAGAAAAGTGACGCTGGAGAATATACCTGTGAAGCTGGAGGGGATAAGCTGGTCTTCAAGATCATAATTATGGGTAAGGCTGATTAATTAGTTAATTGTATATAGATAATGAATGCCTCTGTCACTGAGTTCTGATAGTTTGGTTTAAGTCTTCAGAGTGTATCACTTTAAACCCTGTGACCCTGCAAAGTATAAAGTGGGTTAAAAATGAGTGAGTGACTGAGTATGACTTTAAAATATTGTTACATATAAGTATGTTTGTGGTTTGCCCAGCCAAAAGGCAGACCATATGTGTTGTGTTTTTGAATTTTAAAAATATTTGATAGCTTTTTATGTTTTATTCTAATTAATCTTTTCATGTTTTTATTAGGGATTTTTTAGAGTTGTAGTAAGTATTTCTGTTTTTGGTTTGAGGAGGACATGACTAACCCTAACCCTACTCTGTAAATAGGTCGAGTTGCAGTTTTTCAATTTTCAGGTCTTACCATGGGGAAAGATGATTTATAATGTCTAAAAAGGGTGAATACAAAGAGGTGTGACACTGTCATATTGTGCAAAGCTGTTTTATTTTTGTACCCTGAACATTAACAACATTTTATAACATTATTATTATTTTATAACATTTTTAGTTTTTATTAATGGATTAATAAATATATTAATCCATTAATTAATCCATATATTACCTTGAACATCATTTATACATCATTGCTGTTTTATCCTCAATAAATGTACCTGTAGAGTCCCAGTCATCTTTCCTCAACAAAGAGTCTGTCCAGAAGGAGGTGAAAGCTACTTTGTCCCAAAAAGCTGCTCTGAGCTGTGAATTGTCTGACTCCAACATGGATGTGAAATGGTACAAAGACGGAAAACTGATAACTTCCACCAAGACGATTTATACCGAGACTAGAGGAAAGAGTCGACAGCTGGTGATTGACAGCGTGGCGAAGAATGACGCTGGGGAGTACGTCTGTGAAGCTGGGGCCGAGAAGCTGGTCTTCAAACTGCAGGTGGCAGGTAGGGCCATGGACTCAACAAATACTGACGAGTTTCACATTTTCACTTGTTGCATGAACAGGCAATTACCACCTACGTGATCAAATTTCAAATCACAATTCTCACAGACGCCCAGGTCCAGTCTGCTTTCTTCAACAAGGAGTCTGTCCAGAAGGAGGTTAAAGCAGTTCTATCCCAGAAAGCTACCCTTACCTGTGAGGTCGCTGACTCCAAGACTGAGGTCAAATGGTACAAAGATGGCAAAGTGTTGACCTCCAGCAAGATCATACACGCAGAGTCCAAAGCCAAGAACCGACAACTCGTCATAGACAAAGTAGAGAAGAATGATGCAGGAGAGTACATCTGTGAGGCTGGGAGTGAGAAACTGGCCTTTAAATTACATGTCGATGGTAAGGACAAGCAGGATGTAAATCAATTCAGTTTTTTTTTTTCAAATATCTGTGTCATGTGATTTGAACAAATGAGTGCGATCTTGATCGGTTGTATGAATTATGAGATATTTGGTCATTTTTGTTTAAATATTTATTTTATTGTTTTTTTCTTTAAATGTGATGCTGCTGTATGTTGTCTCAGGTGTAGAGACATTGTTTTGTATTTTAAATGAATTAATTTGTGCCTTTCAGTTGCTACCCATACTTTTAACTTTATGGTATATGTAGCATTTTCAGTTGGATGCATGTCTATAGACTTTAAATCTGTGGCCTGTGAAGTGTAGTGAATGGACTCGACTCATGTTACTGTCCATGCTGTGTCACTTAATAACAGAATGGGTATTTTGACTTTTTTTTACAGGTATTTCCACTGAAGTCCCGGCTAAATCCGCTTTCCACAACAAAGAGTCTGTCCAGAAGGAAGTTAAAGCTACACTGTCCCAGAAAGCCACACTGAGCTGTGAGGTCGCCGATACCAAGACAGAAGTGAAATGGTACAAGGATGGCAAACTGCTGACTTCCAGTAGGACAATCCACACAGAGTCGAGGGGCAAAAGTCGCCAAGTGGTGATAGACAGTGTTGAGAAGAAAGACGCTGGAGAGTACACATGTGAGGCTGGAACTGAGAAGCTGATGTTTAAGATACAAGTGGCAGGTATGATGGATAGAACTCCACAGCCACTTAGTACAGTGTATGCAAATTCATATTTACTGTATTTGTCATATTACTTGCATATTTTAAATTTCTACACATGATCATTTAATCACATGTGCTGACATGGTTTCTTTTCCATGTTATTGATTTTGTTTTTTTTGTTTGCGTTACAGAAGTATCAGCTGCTTTCTACAACAAAGAATCTGTCCAGAAGGAGGTGAAAGCTTCTCTCTCTCAGAAAGCGACTTTGAGCTGCGAGGTTTCGGATTCTAAAACAGAGGTTAAGTGGTACAAGGACGGCAAGCTACTGACTTCCAACAAAGCAGTGCGAATGGAATCAAAGGGCAAAAGTCGTGAGTTGGTGATTGAAAAAATGGAGAAAAAGGATGCAGGTGAATACACCTGTGAGGTTGGAACAGAGAAGCTGGTGTTTAAACTGCAGGTGACAGGTAAAATCTATTATTTTCTAACTGTTACTCTCCAAACTATCACATTTGGCAATAATATTACTTTAACTAATTCTGATTTCTCTACAGATGTTGCAGTCAAGTTCGAGAAAAAGGCTGTGAAGGACACATTAACTGTTCAAGCAAGTGAGAACATTGTTTTCACTACTGAGCTGAACACAGAGAGTGGTAATGTCAAGTGGTTTAGAGATGGTGTGGAGATTAAGGAGAGCACCAAGTATCAAATGAAGAAAGAAGGTCTGTCAAGAACCCTCGTGGTAAAATCCAGCGAGGCCAAAGACAGTGGAACATATGCCTGTCAAACCTCTGATGACAAACAGGAGTTTAAGGTTCAGGTAAAAGGTGAGTATGTTTCCCTTATACATACATGTACAACTCTACATATTCCACATTTCATTTACATGTCTTCTCTTGTTTTTGTTTCAGACTCAGCTCTGAAATTTGTTGCCCCTTTGAAATCAGCTTCAGTGGAGTTAGGTGGGACACTCAGTCTTGTATGTGAACTAAATCAAGCCACAGGGGACGTTACCTGGCAGCATAATGGTTGTAAGATTAAGCCAGGCAGCAGGCACTCTGTCAAGATAGAAGGCATGAAGCGGTTCCTCACAGTGACCAGTATGACAAAGGAAGATGAGGGAGAGTACAGCTGTGAATGTAAAAACGACAAGACATCTGCTGAAGTATCCTCAAAAGGTACACGATACTCACAGGTCATTACAGAAAATAAACACATGGTTTCAGGATGGTTTGCTTTATTTGATATTTTTGTCCTTTCAGCACCTCGACTAGTGAGGTTGACCGCCAAACTGAACAACGTGGCTGCGACGGAGGGCAAAGATGCCATCTTCAAGTGTGCTGTGACCCCAGCGGATGTCAGTGTGAAATGGTTCCATAACAATAGACCTGTCACAGCTGGGCCTAAGTATAAGATCGAGCACGGAGGCGGCAGCCACTCACTCACCATCACATCTGTCACCCAAAAGGATGCTGGAGAGATTAGTGTTGATGCAGAAGGCAAAGGTTGCAAAGCTACTCTGCAAATCCAGCGTAAGCCTATTCATAGGGGAGGTAGTCTTCACAAGCTGTCTTTCAGTAGTTAGTGTCATATCCTCACTCTGTTCAACAACTTTTGTGCCATCAGATGAACCTGTGATGTTTAAGAAGAAGCTTGAGAACCTTACAGTGGAGGAGCAGAGTGAAGTGAAGTTAGAGGTGGAGCTCAGCAAGGCATCAGATGATGTCAAGTGGATGAAGAACAGTGTAGTGCTGCAGCCGTCTGGAAACATGCAGATTCGTGTCAGTGGAACCAAGCAGACTCTGGTCTTCAAGAATGTCACTCATGCAGACCGTGGCATCTACTCCTGTGAAACCCTGGATGACAAGACCCAGGCCAAGCTCAGCGTTGAGAGTAAGTCTCATCCAGATTTTTACAATACATTTTTCATACATGCACACGACACCCCTCGAGTGTGAATTTGTACAGTATATGCGCTCAATTTGAAATCACAGACACCTGATTGCTAACACGTACTTGTGGATTAACAATCACATTTTCTCTTCCTTTTAGTGAAAAAGATTAACGTAACAAAGGGATTAACAGAAACCAAGGCCCATGAGACAGAGACAGTAACTCTTGAGGTGGAGCTCAGTCTGGCTGATGTTGAAGGCTCCTGGACCAAAGATGGGGCCAAGATAAAGTCAGGCCCCAACTGCAGCATCACTGCTCTAGGAAAGAAGCATGTTCTTACTTTGTCCAATGTCAAGAGAGAGGACGCAGGAACTATTGCCTTCCTAGCGGATGGCGTCCATACTTCTGCCAAACTGATTGTCACAGGTAAATAGTCAGTCAGTAACATCAGTGGTTGATATGAGAAGCAGTTCTTCATTTTTTTTCCTGAAAGTCACATCACGATAAAGTTTCAGTAGTATATTTGAACCACATATGTTGATTTTACAGAACCCCCAGCTATGATTTCCAGACCTATTATGGACATCACTGTTCCTGAGAAGGAGAAAGCTACTTTTGAATGTGAAGTGTCCTTAACAAATGCAGACGTTAAGTGGTTCAAGGTGAGAATGAGCTGGCACTAACTGGAACGTCTGGTATTAACTGAATATGTTTTACGAAACAACAATACATAAGTGACTTTAAAAAAAACCCTATTAATCTGTAGGATGACATTGAACTGAAGCCAGGAAAGAACATTTCCATTCATTCACTGGGCCGAAAGCGCACCCTGGTCATCAACAAATGCGCCTTTGAAAACGCAGGCAGTTACATTTGTCGCACGACTGATGACAACACCGCTGCCAAGCTCATTGTTCAAGGTAAGAGCTGGTCGGGTCCCAGCAAATCAATCAAGCATCAATAATCAGGGTATCATTGATAATCACTGTTTTCCCTGCAGCCCGAGAAGTTAAGATTGTTAAGAAGCTGATGGATGTGGAGGTGATGGAGCAGGAGACAGCTTCATTTTCCTGTGAGATCTCACATGAAGAAGTTGACTGCCAGTGGTACAAAGGAAGTGCCAAACTCAAAGCTAGTGACAACATCAAGATGAGACAAGAGGGTAAATCTGTGTGACTCACTTCCCTTTACACCGTACTACTATTCTTTTGTAATAATTATCACTGAAAGTCATTATTTGATCTAATAACCTGTTTATTTTTTTTGAGTCAGGCAAGACCTATGTGCTGATGTTCAAGTCTGTTTCCATAGAAGATATGGGTGAGATTAAATTCACAGCAGAGAAAGCCTCTTCAACTGCAAAACTTAAAGTCAAAGGTAAAGTCGAGTCGGAGACTGATTATGTAACAATATGTATATATGTACAATATACCTTTGTGATGTGACAATGTTTAGATGTGCTGCAGATGGATTGGTTTCTGTTCATCACAACAACAGTGTTTGTCAGGACGTTTCAAAGAATTGAAGGCTGGTTTTAAATGCAGGGCATTTAGGTCACTGTAAAATTGTAAAGCTGAAATTGTCAGTTTACTTGTGGAATCTGAAAAGTGTAATTAATTTATTTTATGACCCTGATACCAAAGATTCAAGTCAAGAAAAATGCTATCTTTCCAGTGCGATGCAACTTCCTGACAAAGCACGGTCCGTGGTATAGAAAATCCCCCTGCAGCTTACATTTACATTGTTATGCCTCATTGAGACCTGATGGCAAAGGGAACATAACTAGTGCTTTATTTGCTATAGTTTAATATGGTTTTCAGAGGATTTGGTCACAGCTTCTTTTTTCAATTGAACGTACAGTCTGAAATTCCTTTTAGAAATGTCAAAAAAGAGGAGATCATTCTGTCATATACAAATTTAAACTATTTTTTTACATCTAGCAGACGGTCAAATAAATCAGATATTTTGCTATCAATTGTCCATATGCATACATTAATTCTCTAGTGTCTATGCCATCCTTCATGCTACATGCGCTCAAATGCAGGAAACTCAAAACAAAAGCAAAAACAAAAGGATGCGCAGACAGTAATTTCTACTTAATGTAACATGACATTGGGATATGCACGCTGTCTGCTTCAGCTTTTGCAAAACATATTGAAAGAGACAATTCAGAAAATACACTAATGAAGCTTTACACTAAGGCCCATTTGCTTTGGCTGTGACTTAAGCCAGTCAGAAACGTTGCCTGCTCTATTAGGCTTCAGCAAGGCCTTGATGTTAATAGCCTTTAATGTTTCTTTAAGGGATACATAATTGATTTCGTTGATTGTTATTGTCACTGTAGAGCACCCTGTGAAGTTTGTGAAGAAACTCAGGGATAAGATAGCGATGTATAAGCACCGCGGTCATCTTGAATGCCAAGTGTCACGCGCTAGCGCAAAGGTGAAGTGGTACAAGAACAAGACGGAGCTCAAACCCAGCAAGAAGCACGAGATCAAAAGTGAAGATGTGTACCGAAAACTCACCATCAATGATGTGGACTCAGGGGATGAAGACATGTATACTTGTGATGCCACTGATGACAAGACGTCTTGTAAACTTCTAGTGGAAGGTAACACGATGGAAGCTGACAAAGGTGTATTGTGAATAAGAGCCGGGTGTAATTACAGATGTAGATGTACAGGAATTGACAAAAGCCATCAGACTACCATTCAATGAGGTATTTGTCTGTCTATATGACCATGAAGCGAACATTGTACACTCCCTACGTGTTTTCAGTTTTTATATGAATGAAACTGGTGACAGGTATAACAGCTGTGACTATTTTAAACCAAAAATGTACATTTCAGATTAGCAACATAGCCCCAATTCCAAAAAGAGTTGGTATGCTGTACGACATGCAATGCAAAACTCATTAACCCTTATTTTATTCTTAATACAGGGTATAAAACATATGAAATGTCTAAACTGAGAAAATGTCCAATTATAAGAACAAGATAATATTGTAAGATGTGTTATAGTGTATAGTCAGTAAAGATCTGGGAGCTGAGGAGTCCAGCTGTTGCTGGAGGAATGCCATCAGATTCTTGTCTGATACAGGATTCTAGCTGCTCAGCACTCTGGGATGTCTTTGTTGTATATTTCATTCCATGATGCACTAAGTGTTTTCAATTAGTCAAAGGTCTGGACTGCAAACAGGTCAGTTCAGCACCCAGATGCTTCCACAACAAAACCAGGCTGCTGTAATGGATGTATAATGCAGTATAGCAGTATCTCATTTAAATAATTACCTGAAAAGGCTGGCCAGATGGGAGAATATGTTTCTCCAACATCTGATGGCACAGCAAACTCTGTTTAGAGAGAATTATTTCTGTAACTGTTCCTGAGGCCCTTCGCTAATTTCCATTAAATCATCATGCCTGACTTTATCCTGTGCAGCCTGTGAGCCTGATGATTATCTGAGGTTGAGGAACATTATTTACTTACTAGTTGCCTCCTCAACTTACCTTAAACTTCAAAATGAACTTTTTTTTCTTATAATGATACCTTTTCTTAGTTTAAACATTTGTGGATAAAATATATGTTGATGAGATTTGCAAATCATTACATTTTCTTTACATTTACATTTTATGTACCTGTCAAAGGTTTTTTTTAAAAGTGTGGTTGTATATTGGTCATAAGTTATGCTGAAGAAGCGCTCACATTAGCATCAATCTCTCAGAAAGAGTTCATATTTCAGCTTTATGTACATTGGGTGTAAATTTTCCAAATATATTTAACGTAAATCACTTTTCTCATATTTAAAGAAGAATAAAATCCTTATACATTTGTAAATGTATTTACACATATTTTCTATGGTTATTGCTGTAATTTTGAGGCAATAACATCCATAATAGTATATATGCTGAATTTTATCCAAGTAATTGCAATATACTGCATGTATACTGATTGATTTGCCTATTATATTAATAATAAATAGGATTAGGTTTTGCTCTGTACTATTCATTATCAGCATATTTTTTGCTATTATGGAGTCATGTCTCTTTGGCTGCCATTAACCAAATTTCTCTCCTTGTAACCCTTCAGAACAGTCCATAAGCATTGTGCGGGATCTTAGTTCAGTAGAGGTTACAGAACCATTTGCCGCTGTCTTTGAAGTGGAAATCAGTATGGAACTGGTCAAACCTCCAATATGGACTCTGAACGGAGTCGCTGTGCAGGAGAGTGCTGACGTTGAACTGGAGAAAGAAGGCACTCTGCATCGTCTCACTTTGAAAAAGACCAAAGCTTCAATGACTGGATCAGTACAATTTACAGCAGGGAAGAGCAAATCTCAAGCCCAACTTACAGTCAAAGGTAATGTCATGAACATTACCTTTGACTATGGCTATAGCTGTTTGGTCCTGCCTGGTGCATAGACTGCAAGTAAACAATTGAAGTCTTATACCATGTTTTTTTTTTTGGTTTTATTTTCAGAGCGTCCTCTGGAGATTGCAGAGCCCATCAAAAATGTGAAGGCAAAGGAGAAAAGCTCAGCAATCCTTAGTTGCAAATTCTCTGCGCCACCTAAAGAGGTTCAATGGTTCAAAGATAAGGTACCACTGGCACCATCAGATAAATATAACATGAAGCAAGATGCTGCAAGGGCTCAAATCACAATTCAGAAGTTGACTGAGGAGGACAGTGGAGAGTACTGCTGTCAGTCTGGACCTGCCGAGACCAAAGGCACACTTACAGTTGAAGGTACGTCGTGAAATCTGAGTGCCCTATATCTAATCTACGCCATTTTAAAATGGTGATTTGATGAAAATGAGCATTTAATCTCAAATAATTTTCCTCTTTTATGTATCCAGTGCGTGAAATCAATATCACCAAACACATGGTGGACACTGAGGTTGATGAAGATAGTGATGCAGTGTTCACATGTGAGATTAACTATGCAGATGAGGAGGTACAGTGGCTTCTCAACGACAAGGTGCTCTTCACTAATGAAGTAAACACCATCAGCCATGATGGTAAAGTTCACAAGCTTACGCTAAAGAATTTAGCACCACAAGACGGAGGTACTATCAGCTTTCAAGTACGCAAGGTGAAGGAATCTGTCACTCTTAAAGTTAAAGGTAAGCATGACCATGAATCTGAGACATGTTAAAATAGATTGATAGAAACATTTGGATGCTATATTTAATTACGTATAATCTCTACAATTA
>JAPTHA010000010.1:14208106-14228306 GCA_029814585.1 Gymnapogon annona
GGAAGGAGGTAGTGTTACATTGCACTGTAAGCTTTCTAAAGCTGTAACTCCTGTCGAATGGAAGAAAGGAACTCAAGTTTTAAGTTGTGGAGAAAAGTACCAGATGAAACAAACAGGATTAAATTATGAACTGGAGATCTTTGATCTGAGACCTGAAGACACTGGAAGTTACTCCTGCTGTGCAGATGATACAATAAGTTCAGCTTCTTTGGTTGTAAATGGTATGATATGGACTCATGTTGTTTTTTTATTCACTTCAAAATCAATTTCATCTTTTTAAATGAATTCTTCATGTGCTTCTAATGAACATCGATTATGATTTCCTGTCATTCATCAGCCGTCCCAGTCCACTTCACCAAAGAGCTTGAAAGCCAGTCGGTTGATGAGGGGGAAAATGTTACCCTAAGTTGTGAGCTCTCTAAACCTGGAGTACCTCTGGACTGGAGAAAAGGAGAACTTGGTCTTTGTCCTTGTGCCAAATATGAGATTAGTCAGACTGGACTCCATGCCTCACTAATAGTCCATGATGTAGACCTAGAAGATGCTGGCTGTTACATATGTGACACTGGGAACTGTCAGAGCACGGCTCAAGTTGTTGTTAAGGGTATGCTGACAAAAAACTCTACATTTTCCAGTAGTTGTGGGGGTTGAGGTCACATGGCTTGGATGAAGATCCTCAAAACTACATTTAATGATTAATCAACTAAAGACTATTTAATTGAGGAAGTCTTCTTGTGTATTAGACCCACATTACCCATAGTGCCATTTTTAATCATTAGTTCTTAATGTATCTTTTCATTTCAAGTATTCTAATCATGGGCGAGATGGGTGGCTGTGGCTCAGTTGGTAGACCGGGCCGTCCAATGGCTGAAGGGTCAGTGGTTCGAAACCTGGCTCCGACTCTCCACATGTCCTAGTGTCCTTGAGCAAGACACTGAACCCTAAATTGCTCCCAGTGGAGCCTGGCAGCGCCTTGCATGGCAGCAGCCGCCCACTGGTGTGTGAATGTTTGTGTGAATGGGTGAATGTGAGGCCAATGTAAAAAGTGTGATATAAATGCAGTCCATTTACCATTTTTACCAATTACCAAGTATTCTAATCAAAGCTTTTAATTTTTACTTCCCCACAGCCCAGCCGGTTCTTTTCAAGAGCCGGCTGCAGAACCTTAAGAAAGAGGCTGGGGAAAATGTCATTTTTCAGTGTGAGATCACAAAACCAGGAGCCGACGTGGTGTGGAGATTTGGTAACAAGGTGCTGGAATCCAGCAGCAAGTATCACCTGAAACAGGAAGGGACTGTAGTCAAACTTGTCATCTATAAACTGCGGCGATCTGACTCAGGAGAATACTCATGTGATACAGGCAGCCAGAGGTCTACAGCTGTCCTCTCTGTGAAGGGTAGGATCCTTTCCTCTCCTTTCCCCTTTTCATGCATCCACTGGACTTCCATCTTCCTGTCTATCCTAAATCACTTTGTGTTTCCAAACACTTGCGCATGAACAGTCGATCAACCTTTCTTCACCGTGTCATGTTTATGGTCTTCTTCTGTCACTGTCTCCTTACCTCAGTACTCATTCGTGCCTTTCAGTTAAAACACTTCTTTTATTCACACTTGTTGCTGTTGCTGTGCCTGCCCTCTATTCTCACCATATCATTTCCAGTCTATGTCTGGTTTTCTTTCACAAACATTAACACACCACGCTCTATCTTTCGTCACCGGTTACTCACTGCCATTCAGTAGAAATCATCAGATGTAATCATACACACATGTTCACCTTGTTCATTGACCTCAACAGCTGTTTAACTTTGCCACTGAACTGCATTTCTCAAACAGAGGCAGAGGTTAGCATCCTGAAGTACTTGGACAGCTGTGTGGTATATGAGGGTGAAGACGTCCGCTTTGAGTGTCTGGTTTCCCATGAAGAGGCTCCCGAGACTCAATGGAAACTTCAGGATGTCCCGTTACAGAATAATGAAATGAACCTGATTGAGACTCAGGGTCAGCTGCATAGCCTTACCTTAAGGGGCATCACAAAGGCTGACTCAGGAACAGTCATTTTCACAGTGGGTAACCACACTTCCACTGCCTCTCTAACTGTCAGAGGTAAGGGAAATATCTGATTCCTTTTTGTGCTGTTTTACTTCCGCAGAAAGTTCTTCTCATCATTTGTCCCATTTGTCTTCCTTGTGGGATGTCATGTCTCTTCCTATTCAAATATTCTTGTAAAGCATCCAATAATGTGGATGCTGACAATTTCTCTGTCCCCTGATCTCTTCTTCTTATTTGTGTAACATTCTTTTCCTTTGACTTGACCTTATTCCATGATGTCTCCATACTGGAACATGTTTGCAGCTTTTGTTTCCGCATTGTGTAAGCAAACATCCTAATATTTGTCTTTGGGGAGGTCTGATAGCATGATTGGTGTAATAGCCCTGGTTTTTGATGTTAGTGTTTTGTCTCAAACCCACTGAAGTGAAATGGTTCTGTTGTTTTTAAGCCTTCCGATGGTAAAGTGGAATTGTGAGTATATGTATCAAGCATCTCTACTGAGCACAGTGGAGTTTGATTGGTGGTTGTGTTCACCTCTGATTCATTCATTTATCAATGGTCTTTCTGGCAGCTGCTCCAGTAACATTCAAGAAAGGTCTGGAAAGTCAAGAGGCCACAGAGGGAGGCAAGGCCACCCTGTCCTGTGAGACATCCAACCCTGACTGCAAAGTGACCTGGCGGAAAGGTTCGACTGTGCTCACTCATGGGGAGAAGTACACAATCGAGAAGAAAGCTACCGTTCAAACCCTGGTCATACACAAACTTTGTGTCGGAGATAGTGGAGAATACACCTGTGATACAGGCGAAAAGCAAAGCTCTGCTTCCCTAACCGTGAAAGGTAACAGTGCACCTTCATTCCATCTTGTCTCTGTCTTTTCTCCTTCATCTTCCCTTGTCTGCATCCTTCCTGAAGTTCACTTTAAATTCATCAATCTCATCGTTAAACGTGGCTCTTTGCCTCCACCCACCATTTTGTGTACTGGAATATTATTGGTCAGTAATACAAAATTTGATGCTTTACGTCATGAAGTCATGGATAATTTTATAACTTTAATTTGTTGCAATAATTGAGAGTTAATATGAAATTTGAATGAATAATATTAATTCTCAATATAATGGTGCCTACTGCAGTACTATCCATCTTCCTCACATCCACGATGAATCAGAAACCCTTAAGATATACATCCCCTCAATGATGGAAACCCCATCTGATCTTTTGACTTCCATGATCCCTTTCACTATCAGAGCATGTGCGCATCATCCGAGAGCTCTGTGACATTACTGTGACCACTGGCCAGGACGCTGTCTTTGAGGTTGAGCTGTCACACCCCGACGTGACAAATGGCGAGTGGTGGCTTGGAGACAACCTCCTCCAAAATAACGATCTGAATCAAATGAGCATTCGGGGCGCTGTACACCGTTTGGTCCTGAAGATGGTTACTACGGATGAATCAGGGGATGTTGCCTTCGTGGTCGGAGAAGAGAAGAGCGTGGCTTGTTTAGAGGTGGAGGAGAAACCTAAAGGTAAAGATGACACGGTCAAATTTAATCCTCACCCACTGAAATGAAACTGCTTTGGCTTGGCAAATGAAAACCAGCTGGCATCATCACCTTCATCACCCTAACATTTAAACACTTTTTTTGACTTTTGCATTTATTCTATAGTGTTTGCTACTAAAGAAAATGGTATCAAATGGTAACACACTAACTACAGGCTTAGTATGTAAGATTTTCCTGTAGAAAAAAACAAAAAATAACTGCTCAGTTATTTTTTGTCACCAATATTCCCCTAGTGTGTCAGTATATTTAAGTATAGAGACATCGTCTTTGCTTGTGTTTTCCTGTTTTACTGAATTTGAAGCATTACTGTGTCAGCGTTAAGGAGGTGAGTGTATTCCTCCGGCCAGTAACAGTGCATCTCTGTTATGACTCCATTAAAAATGGAGCAACTCTGGTACTGACACTAGTTCTTTGCTTTGGTCTCGGCCTGCTGCAGTTCTGTGTTTGTCTAGTCACATCGTGGAGTCACTCAGAACAGTCCTGCAGGGTCGTCCAAAGGTGTAGGTGCTTTCAGAGCATAGTCACCGTGAGATAATTGTCAAGTACACTTTTTATTTGGTTTTACAGCTTTTTTCTCAGTAATGCAACTCTTTCTTGAATGATTTGCTTGACCACTACTGTTCTCTTTCATTCTTTGAACTGGGTGGAGGAGCTAGTTTTGATTTGCCTGTTGATAAATCGAATGTCGGAAAATCTTACATATTGCCTTTAATAAATGATCTTTTTCATAGTTAAGATTTTTTGCTATTCAATCACTACACTGCAAAATGTATTGACACAAGTAGTCCCATTATGCATGGAGACGGCCTCCTGCTCTATTTATATACTGTAGTCCTGAAAATACTTGTATGTAAGGCAGAAAAGGTGAATGTAGATGTTTAACTATAGTTTTTTTTATTGTAATTTCCAGTGTTGATATTAGAGAACCCACACAACACTGTGGCAGTAGAGGGTGAAACAGTCACTCTGGCTTGCACGATATCTGATGCCAAAGCTACTGTCACCTGGACACGAAACAATGTGGCCATCAAAGCAGGTCTGAAGTACGACCTGCAGAAGAATGGAGCGTTCCAACAGCTTCGTATCCACAACCTGGTGCCCGAGGACTCAGGAACGTACACCTGTGACACTGGAGATGCACAGTGTGATGTCACCTTGACTGTAGAAGGTAAAGAATGATGCCACATCTGCTGTTGATCAGATTCAAGACTGTGGACCAAGATAGGACCCGTTTTTTTTTTTTAAATGTCACTTCTGTCTGCAATCACCAATCTGGCATCAGTAAAGCATTCTCCCAAAGTCCCATAGAGATGTTTGCCTTATCGTCAACATCTGATGCCAAACTTTATATTTGAAATTTTCACCAGGTGTGCCAGCATTTTTCCAAAAGGAGCTCAAGAACCAGGAAGCCACAGAGGGTGATGATGTCATCTTGCGTTGCGAACTGTCTAAGCCAAGCGTTCGTGTAGAGTGGCGGAAAGGAGGCACGGTCCTCCAGTCCGGTAAGAAGTTTGAGATGAGGCAGGACGGGCACGTTCAGGAGCTCTTTATATGGAACTTGGATCCTGAAGACAGTGGATTCTACACCTGTGATGCAGGAGATCAACTCACCACAGCTTCTTTGACAGTTCAAGGTAGCGGACCTCAATACTGTCCCTATTCCTCACCCGCTAAATTGTGACAGTAGATTAGAATATATGTTGTTTTTTTAAGTTATGCTTTGTGTTCAATAGAGAAATGTATGAAACACTAAGGGTAACTGTAAATTCTTGACTAGTCAGTGCAGTGGTGGGTTTGCTTTTTCTGTTTGGTGTCATATAACTTGTACAGTGTTTATTGTCAGATGCTCAGTGTATGCATTTGTGTATTTTTCACTCTGCAGTGAAGGAAGTCTTCATTGTTTCTGGTCTTACGACCACTGACGTCTTTGTTGGCGAATGGGCTACCTTCTCCTGCCAGCTGTCTGGTCGGGCTCCTGGCAAGGTGCAATGGTGGCTGGATGGCACCTTGCTGGAGAACAGCCCGTTTAGTGAGATAGGAGTGTATGTGAGCCATATCCACACGCTCACCTTAAAGAACCTCGCCACAGATGATTCTGGCACTGTCATGTTTAAAGCTGGCAATTTGACATCAACAGCCAAACTCTTAGTCAAAGGTATTACATTTCAGATGATGTCAAGGTTTGAGAAGTAACTTTCTTTCTAGACCCTGCAAAATATGTCTGATACATCAAACTTTTTCCAAAAATAAGATCTTGTTTTGCCACCACAGTGTACTGCTTGGTAATATAGTGGCTATTTTTATTGTATATTAAAAAAATTTAAAAAAAGCCTCTAGCACACAAGAATTGGAAGATAAAATTTGGTGCAGTGTTCCCTGAAAATATTATAAATGAATATTGTTTTTTGCAGGGTTCATGACCAAATTAATTTTGGAATTGTGTCATTTTGCATGGGCTGACACAGTTTCAATAATATTAGCTTTAAAGAGTTTCATGCTGTACGCTTTGGTACAAACATAACAAACAGTATAAGTGGGTGCAGCATCACATTAGTTTTGTGAGAGCACATAAATAAGTAAACCAAGACATGGAAAAATGATAATATAGTGGCTATTGTTATGATAAATTTAAAAGAAAAAAAACTTCTACGACACAAGAATTGGAATATACAATTTAGTGTAGTGCTGCCTGAAAATATTATCAATGAATATTGTTTTTGCAGGCTTCATGGCCATATTAATTCCAGAATTGTGTCATCACGCATGGGCTGACGCAGTTTCAATACTATTATCTTTAAAGAGTTTCATGTGCTTTGGTACAAACACAACAAACAGTATAAGTGGGTGCAGCATCACACTAGTTTTGTGACAGCAGAAAAATATATAAGTAAACCCAGACATGGAAAAGTTTTGGATTGACATCTTAGTGATGCCAATCTGTTAGATTTTAGTATTTTTCCATTTACGCATTATTTTGCTTTTTTTTTTTGGAGCTCTTCCTTTTTGCTGCTGAAGCTTCTAAACTGTAATCACGATTATGTTTTTTAAATTAAGTTAATTTAAAAAGTTAATAGTTGAGTTAATAATTATTATTTTTCCATTCCTCCAATTTTTCTTAAAATTATTTAAATATGCTTGGTTTAGCTCCATAAATGGCAACAATCCTGTGTTTGCTGTTGAATATACAGTTGGTTTAATTTATGTAATATCACTTTTGATAATTCGGGCTAATTGTTTGCAGTAGCCTAACTGGGTCTTATTGTTTTTTTTCCTTTCGTTTGTAGAATTGATTGGTAGAAGATGTGTTTTGAGTCACACTAATGAAGATATTCCAAAGTGTGTTCATGCAGTATTTCAGGATTCAGTCAGCCATTACTTTCACACACAACACACATACTAAAAGAAAATCTTTTGATTTTACTTTTCCGCATTTAATATAGAAAAAATACTATGTCGAGTGGTGCAGTTTTCTCCTTGTTAAAGGGGCAATTTGGGTCATTTTTTAAAACATTTGTCATGAAAACGCCCTTTCAGGTATATCTGTGATACTTTCATATATAATTGAAATTGACTTGATCAAGTTGTAATTGTAGGAGACAAAAGCATGATTGTGATTATTACACCATCATCATCAGACCTATGTATATATATCCTTTGGTATTATATAATGATTGATGGTTGAATGTAGAAGGTAACATATGTAGGCCTGGCTTTGGTGATGATATTTCATCTGGGTTTTTTTGGTCAAGGCTTAGAAAAGCAGTGAGTTAAAAGAAATGTGCGAGGAAAGTGCTGCTCCACCCATCCGCTCCGGCCGTCTGCTGTCAAATACTGACCTATATTTTCATCTCCATTATCCCATTGTATCACCTCACCCTGATCTTTAACCTGCAAGCACAATACCCTTTAACCCTATTACACCTTGCCTATTAATCTGGTATTTCATACCCCCCACCCTTGCAATCATCCACCAAGTGCACTTGATGCCCTGTGGTGTTGACTATAATGCCTGACAATTGGGCTTTTGACCCCTATTCAGCTTCGTCTTTGACACAAAACCACACAGTAAACACTAGTGCATGGCATATACAACTTGTACTTGAAAATACCATTCAAATTATATTCTAATGTCACATATGAACGGCACCTCAAACTCTTTTGGGGGATAATAAAGCCCATATGTCACACGGCATGTCCTGTGCATGTCATTATATGTTGGCCAAGCCCTGACCCCATGACCCCTGACCCCACCTCAGATCCTACAGTTGAAGTGGTGAGCGACATGGAGGACCTCCGGGTGGTTGAAAACCAACCGGCTGAATTCATCTGCCAGTACTCAAGGCCAGTCAAAGCTCACTGGAAGAAAGACGGGCAGCCGTTGCAGCCTGATGGCCAAAGGGTGGTAGTGGAGCAGGACTGGAATGTGGCTCGCTTGTTCATTAGCCGCGTGTCTGCTGAGGACAGGGGCGCGTACTCCTGTGAGGCAGAGGGCACTTGTGTGGTTGCTTCACTTCATGTGGAAGGTGAGCCTCCCTCCACATGGAAAGAGCACCAGTACGATATTTAGGGAGTCTCCTCTGCTCCCTCATCATTTAAAATTCTGTGGCCAAATGTGGTTCCTGGGTTTGATCTGACTTCCTTAACATCTTCCAGTTCTGTGCTTTATTTTCCTGATTCGTCTTTTTTTCCCTCTTAATTTTGTCCGTTTCTAGCCAAACCCATCACAATTGTCCAAGGCTTAGAAAACATGGAAACATTTGATGGAGGCGAAGCACTTTTTGAGTGTGCACTGAGTCGGCCTGAGAATAAAGAGTGCCAGTGGCTTCTCGATGGAAAACCAGTAAAGGAGTCGCCTAACGCTGAGATTGTGTCATTTGAGAGTGGACTCCGTCATCTGCTCCTTCTGAAAGAGCTGCGCGTTACAGACAGTTGCACGGTGACCTTCAAAGCTGGCAACGCTTCGTCATCTGCTCAACTCTCTGTCAAAGGTGAGTCATTCAAGTTAGTCATCAGGACATCACAATTCTGGTGTCGTATTGAAAACCAGATCCAGGCACAATTTTACATTCTTCATTTTAGAGCTACAGTATGTAAAATACCTCATTAAATTATCTAACAAGCTCCAGATTTTGTTTTGATATGGACCCCTGTCAGTGACACCGTATCCCTTCATTGGTCTTGTTATTTGATACTACATGTTAGTGGGGGATAATACGGATAGACATCACTGAAGCTAAAATCCTTTGCTTTGAGTTGTGGCTACATTTGTTGGGGTTAAAAAACCCCTCTGAAAATAGATAATGATGGCATACCACCAGTTTAATATTGTAAAGTTATGTTGCATACCGTATGTCTTTGTGAATTTCTCCCTTAAGGTTGGCAGTTGGACATTGTAAAAGGTCTGGAGGACAAGGTTGCTGCGATAGGGGAGAAGGTTGAGTTTTGTGTTGAGCTGACCGAGCCTGTCCCTAAGTCAGAAGTTGTCTGGTACGCTAATGGTGTTGAGCTCAAGCCCAGTGACCTCTGGGCTATGAGGGCAGAGGGCAGTTCCTATCACCTGGTCATGAGAAAGGCGCCTCTTCTACCCCAGCAGGAAATTACATTTGCTGCAAGAGATGCTCTGTCTTTGGCAAAGCTCACAATAATCAGTAAGTATTACCACTAAGTAAGAAAGTCAACACTGAGGGCTTGTTTCAATAGTTTTAACCCATGTTTTTCTTACCTTCGTTACAGCTATACCTGATCCTCCTGAAGACCCAGAGGTCCTCAGTAAAACTACACAGTCTGTTACACTGTCCTGGTTCACTCCTCTGCATGATGGAGGAAGCCCCATTCTAGGCTACAGGGTGGAGATGCGGTTGGTCGACAGTGCCCTCTGGCTCCCGTGTCATTCAGATCCTGTATCTAACACAGAGTTTGTGGCTACAAATCTCATGCCAGGGGGAGGATACCGGTTTAGAGTGTCTGCTGTCAATAGAGCTGGGGCTGGAGAGCCTGTGGAGCTGCCTCATACTGTGCAACTTGGTAAGACTATGAGTTCTTTAAGTGATAGTCTTAT
Organism: Gymnapogon annona; assembly: GCA_029814585.1. Lineage (NCBI taxonomy): Eukaryota > Metazoa > Chordata > Actinopteri > Kurtiformes > Apogonidae > Gymnapogon > Gymnapogon annona. Next base: position 14,217,773 of record JAPTHA010000010.1, read on the forward strand.
TTTTAGTAGGTCTGTGGCCTGAATTGAAGACATGTCACATCCTTGTGTATTTAACTTTAACACACTGATTGTGGTATTTATTATACTTTTGCGAATGTAAAACAAGTTTAAAACCACTGTATAATATTTTTTTTTTTAACAGATGCACCGACGCAGCCACCAACTGCCACAGGTATTATACTGTGTGACATCTCAGTTTTTGGATTTGTTGTAGAAGTTCTACCTTAGATTTACACATTCTGTATATGTACTGCATGGTATATAACAAGTACTGTGTAGAAACTGTCACTAATTTTAACACATGAGGAGAAATACCAAACTCCTTTGTTGTAGATGCAGAGACACAACAGGTTGAGGCTGATATATTAGGGCAGCCCTGCCTGCCAGTGTAAATATCAAAAAACCCACTGTGTAATATTGCTTTTCTTTTTTTACAGATGCACCTACACAGCCACCAACTAGCCCAGGTATTATACTGTGTGACATCTCAGTTTTTGTATTTGTTACACAAGTTCTACCTTATATTTACATATCCTGTATATGTCCTACATGGTTTATAATAAGTGCTCTGTAGAAACTGTCACTAACTTTAACACACAAGAGAAATACCAAACACCTTTGTTGTAGGTGTAGAGGAAAAACAGGTCATGGCTGACGTATTAGGGCAGCCCAGTCTGCCGCCCGAAGCTGCCGAAGAAGGAGATGTCCATGAGCTCTGGGAGGAATTGGCCAAGAAACGACGCATGAGCCGAGAGCCCACTCTGGACTCCATATCAGAACAACCTGAGGAAGATGGTAAAGCAAAATCAGCAAAGAAGGATGTAAGGACAACAGAGACAGTGGAGGTGAAATCAGTAGAGAAACAACTGCAAACCAGCTCTGAGGATGAGACTGTTCCAGGGGGTCCATCACTCGTGTCGTACCTCAAAAAGAGCAGCAAGACCACTGTTACAGCCACTAATGGGGCAGAGGCTCTCACTGCTGACAAATTTTTTGCACATTTCCAGATGACTGAGCAGAAAATAGTGCAGCAGACCGAAATAAAAACGACAGTTGTAACTGAGTCAACAGGTAAAACACAGGCATCTACAGAGGAGACTGATGCCATGGAGATCAGTAAAGAGGATGAGCCTGAACTTACAGACGCTGCCATTAAGATTCAAGCAGCATTCAAAGGCTATAAAGCCCGTAAAGACATGCGTCCTGTCTTCAAAGAGGTTTTCAAAGACCAAACTAAAGAACCAAGTAGCACTATACATCTGGAATGTGTGTTGGATGGTAAGCCTGACAAGGTGCAGTGGTTGAAGGATGGACAACCACTCACTGATGGCAAGCACCACCATATTGACATTTACAATGACGGTACTTGCTCACTGGTCATCACTGCTGTCACCACAAAGGATACTGGAGTGTACACTTGTGAAGTCACCAACAAGTTTGGTGTCACTTCTCACAGCAGTAAGGTGACAGTGGGAACTGTGAGAGAATCATCTGGGCGACGCCCACTGACTGTTGGCTATAGTGCAGACAGTGAGCCTGAGAGTTCCTCTGGCAGTGAGATGGACGAGTCACTCAGGCAAGCGAGCAGACGACTGCGCCGCTTGTTACGCACGCGTCTCCCTCCAGATGTAGAGGAGGAACAATTTGTAAGTGCGGATGAAGGAGACCTACGAACCCCAGATCCTCACTCTTATCGTGAAGATGAAAACTACATCTACATTCGCTTCGATTCACGATCAGAGGCAGAGGTTGCCTCAAAGAGGTTCCAGCAGATGTTCACCATTCATGGGGTTCCTGTGGAGACCACCATCCTCGACGCAGGGCCTCCAAAAGTAGAGCTGAGAATTAGGAAGATGGGCTACTCACAAGATGGCACTCAGACTCCAACACAGGAGAAACAGCCCTCGGCCTTGATGACTGGAGCTCTTGGTGAGGAACACATGAGCGTGTGATAATTATAATATGAACATCAACTGCATCAAGTAGTGATATGAAGAAAAAACCTTCAGTTTTCAAAACATTTCTGAGTAATGCAAGCGATTAACTTTATCATTTGTTGTGTGTTTCTGTTGGAATAACTTAGCCGAACTAAAACATATATTTATGTTTTGATCTCTTTTACTCCATATTTATATTTTTCCATTAACTATTTTAAAAAGTTGTCAGAGTAAATTATAAGTAAACTGTCCTTTCAACTTCCTTTTTTTTGGTAACTCTTTGCTCTGATTGTCCAGCTGCGCCAGTCTTCCTGACACAACTGCAAAGCCAGGATGTTCCAGACGGGTATCCAGTGAGCTTTGACTGTGTTGTGATTGGCAAACCACCTCCCACTGTCCGCTGGTATAAGGATGGAAAATTGCTGGAGGAGAATGATCATTACATGATCAATGAAGACCAAGAAGGTTGCCACCAACTAATCATCACCGCTGTGCTGCCCTCAGATATGGGCGTGTATCGTTGCACAGCCGAGAACAGCAGCGGCATCACAGCTACCAAGGCAGAACTCAGAGTTGACAGTGAGTGAACATATGCACATGTCATTTTTAGATTCTGATTTTACTGACAAATGTCCAGTATAATGCAAGGTGATAATCCTTTCCTTCAGTGTCTTGCAGCTCAGATTACGACACTGCTGCCGATGCCACTGAGACGTCATCTTACATCAGTGCCAAGGGCTACGCTTCAAGGTGAATTTAACATGGATAATCTCTCACTGCATTTCATTTGAAAAGATGTTTTGTTAATAGTGGATGGGTGAGGTTGACTGTTTTTCACACCTTGACCAGGGAAACTGAAACCTTTGAGTCGGTTGCTGAAGATGACCAGCTGCCACAAGTTGTGGAGGACCTTCATGATGTTCATGTCAGTCCAGGTTCACCAATCGCAAAGCTGCAGCTCAAAGTAAAGGGTGAGTTTATCACTCATGACCAATGATTGATGAATATATACTAAACAACGTAATGCAATTATTCAATTACATTTTTACATGTACTGTATTACATGCACTGTATTACATGCACTGTATAGCTCAGTTGGTAAGGCACCGGACAGGTGCATAGGGGATACCGGATTCGATCCCTGGTAAGAGCGTCCAGTGGGTTGTGTCAGGAAGGGCATCCGGTGTAACAAAACTCCTGCCAAATCAAATAAGCGAAGTGGATTCGCTGTGGTGACCTGGAAGGGAAAAAGCCGAAAAAAATCATCATCATCACTCTATTATTGTTCTTCCAGGATTCCCCAAGCCCAGAGTATACTGGTTTAAGGATGGCCTCCCTCTGCGTCCCTCAAAAAGGATTGTGTTGCTAGCAGAGAGAGATGTTCATGGTGTGGAAATCACAGATGTGAAGAAAGACGATATGGGCGAGTACTCTGCTTACATCAGCAATGTGGCCGGCTCTGCATACTCCTCTGCCCGACTGATGGTTCTAAGTATGTATACATCCCTGAATAGGTGCCTTTGATGCACGGTGTGATATATAAAGTTATGGTTCAAGTGTTCACTGATAAGGTAACAGTTATATTTTGCAACAGGTCCAGGGGAAAGGATGCCGCAAGACAAAAAAGGTATTAAGGATATTTTTTTAACAAACTTGGCTCAGACTCAGGCATAGAAGTAGAACTGCTGATATATGATAAGCAACTGCACTCTTGTTCTGTTATTGTAGACTCCAAAGAGCCCCTGGTGCCACCTCGGTTCCTTGAGAGGTTCAGTAATAGGAAGGTGAAACAAGGAGCCAGCATCACTCTGTCTGTCAAAGTAGAAGGTTTGTGACGTTCAACACTTTATCATCCTAAACATTTGAGAAAAGCCTGCAATGCAAAATATGTTGTTTATTAAAAATATCTCGATAAATTTCTCTTTTAGGTTCTCCCATTCCTATGATTTCTTGGCTCAAGGAGGAGTCCATGGAAGATGTACTTTGGATCAAGCCTGATACCAAAGGATACAAAATAGCAGGCTCCGGTCGCCAGCATAGCCTTATCCTGATGGACGTAGGCACTGAATACACTGGCACCTACACTTGCATCGCTACAAACAGGGCAGGACAGTCCATTTGCACTGCTCACCTGGAAGTGGATGACAGTAAGTGTATCTTAATGAGTAAATTGTCTAGGAAAAAAGTTAATAGCTTAAAGAATTTTAGGAGTAGTTGGTTCCTTGAACAAAGCCCCAAGGAAACTGTCTACCAGTATCTGTACTATCAGTTTTCAAGGTTTTGTCTATTTTTTCCTTCAGCACCACAACCTAAGAAAGAGACTAAGCCCACTGAGTAAGTTTTTGTTATGGAATCAAAATAACATATCACATTTAAAGAAAACATGTATTTACATAACAAAATAAAAACACCTGAATCTTCTCAGGGTTCTTGGAATTACTATAAGTCCTCCAGAGGAAGAGGTTGGCCGAGAAAAGGGTAATATATAATCACTTGATATTCTGTCACTTCCATTAGAGTAATCAATAACTTTCTGTGTAATTACATGTACCAGTATCTCAGCATTAGGGGTGACCTCTTTTCTCTTTTTTTATCGAATCAAGAGGGTAAACTTCCCTACCTTGGTGAAGTAGGTACAGAAGAATTCCTCATGAAACTCACCTCCCAGATCACTGAAATGGTATCAGCAAAGATCACTCAAGGTAAGAGTACATTCAAGACTGATCTGTCCAGTTGAATCAAACCTTCACTACAGAAAATTGCCCAAGTGATATTGTAGAAATGAGAATTTCTATGAAAATAATGTGGAATCACCATATTTAATCACAACACTAATGATTTTACAAGGTTTTAACTATGCTGTGAGATGCAGTTCCTATGAAGTTTTGAGGGTTTGGAAAAATAATGTGTTTTTGTTGAAAGAAAAAATCTCAGTGGGCTACATTACTGAAGATGTTCAATAGATTATATATACTATACTAAGCACATTTTATATATGCATGAGAATGGAACAAATAACATCCATTTAGCGTTATTATTAATCTCTCCACATCTATCCAACTATAGCCCACTAGATGACTAAGATAAACAGCAGTACGCCATAACTTACTAGAATTAGACAAACGTGGTTACACTGAAGAGGATGTATCTGAAATCTCCCAGTGGCTATGTGTTTACGGAAACTTTGCATGTTGCCTACAGCTTGGGTAAATTATTTAATCAACAGTAATAAAAAGGCTTTGCCAGTTTCCAGTGTTACATGCTGAAACTATATAAACAGTCAGTCATAGCACGCTTGTTTTTATCAATTAAATGGAAAATGGGTTTGTGGCAAGTGAGTGAATTTATTGTGAATAATAAGGAATGTTAAATATGACCGCTTTAACATTTCAGTTGTTAAACTGCAATTCACTCCATCCCAAACCTATTGAGATTGCTTTTCTAGCGCTTGTTTTTCAGCACGTATCACTTCATCCATGTGCCTGTGACTTACAAACCGTCGCTTCACACAGACATAATCCCTTCATTACTTTTCCATCCATCACTTTATCAATCCAACCCACTAAATGCTCACCCAATCAATTTGTTATTCAGACAGCTTACAGAATCATGAAGTGCTCCAGTGGATGAAATCTTGGCCCAAAAATACCAGTATGTATCCCAAGTGCATCAGTTCACAATGATGATACATTTTCCCATAAGGTTCATGACGTACTCAGATGTTCATGTATGGTAGTATTCAGTGTCTCACATATCCATACAGATAAAGGAAAAATCAGTGTACGTAATGATGCTGGCTGAGCAGAGCTGCTTTCGACAATGCTCTCTCATTGTTCACGTCAGCATTATACACATGTTCCTTTCTGAGCTGCCTTTGCTTCTCTATACAGTATGTGTTTATGCACCCTCAGTGAATTTTGCCTGTCTTTTCCAAGTGGTTTGCGTTGACCAGGGAGTCTAGTTGGAATACATGCTCATTGACAGACATGTATGTGTACTCCAGTGTAAGAGCTCTTACTGTAGCTTTTGTCCTGCATGTTGTCCCATTACTAACTGTAACAAAGTTTTAAGAGCTCAGATATTTTTGGAGTAAAACTGAACACTGTCTTCATATCCCAAAAAACATTTTATTTTTCAATGTCCTTGTAACAAGTATTACTGGTACCTCGTATAATGTAGTGAAGGTACTAAGAAATACAAATCCAATCCTGAGGGACAGAGAACTGTTACGTCCCTTTTTTAATTAATTTTTTTAAAAATATGTACATTTTGATTGTGACCTTGCAGCACAGTGATAGGAGGTATCAATCAATATGAGGTATGCATATTGATTGCATGAGAATGTTCAAAACATGATAAAAAAATATTTTTGAATAGTTAATTACTAATAGTTTTTGTAGTTATACAATTACAAACATATATTGATTTTAAACTAATTTGTGTATTTTGTTTTATTTAATTTCCTTGGTAGGTTAATATAAATGCCCACTTTTGTACACACAGACACACACACATATTGTGTATACATTTACATATTATTATTCATTATTCTTAATATTTCCTTTCTTATGCATTATTATCTGTTAACAAAACTTATTACAAAGACCTTGATGTAAAGCGTTAATGGAGTAATAATTTTCTTATTTTGAGAAACATAATTAAGGAAATTATGAGAGTAGATACCAGAACAGAAGGTACAGTATGTTAGCTCAATGGTCAAGTTCTGTCAAAGTGGGGACTTACAATTGCTATGGATAATCTTAATTCAAACAGTGTCTTTTTACCCCCAGAAATGTACAGTTTGAGAACTCCTTCTTATGCTGCAACATCAAAGTGGAATACAATAGAAGAGGTCTTTATTGTTACAATGAAAGTCAGTTTAGCAGCTGTGTTTCTGTTTCTCAGCAGGTTCTTTTGACCTGTGTGTCCTTCACTCTGTGTCTCTGCAGCTTCTTTACGCGTACCTGGTGTTGACAGCGATGACGAGACCAAGACGCCCTCTCCATCACCTCACCACGGACGCTCCCGCCCACCCTCCCTCATCGCTGACTCTTCCTCTGAATCTGATGAAGGGGAAGCCAGGGGAGAGGTGAGAAATGGAAATGAAAAAGAAATGTGAAGCCGTATTGTAACAAAAGTTCATTATCATGTGAGTGGCAACTGGTTTGCATTGCAGATGTTTGACATCTACGTGGCAACAGCTGACTACAACCCCACCATCGCAAGTAAAGAATCCATATCCCTGAAAGAGGGACAGTACGTGGAGGTCTTGGATTCAGCCCACCCTCTCAAATGGCTGGTTAGGACCAAACCCACTAAAACTACGCCATGCCGACAAGGCTGGGTCTCACCTGCTTACCTGGACAAGAAGCACAAAGTACGTCTCAGTACTAGAGGAACTGATCCAACATTGTCAATTATCTTTTTTTTTTTACTATCAGACATTCTCTAATCTCATTCTCAATCTGCATTTGAGCATTTTTGTACTTTATTTTTCCAGCTCTCTGCTGATGTTGGTGACCTTCCAGAGACCAGTGTTGAGGAGGTATCTGAAGGAGAGTACAAGAGGAAGTTATTGTAAGTAACACATGTCTACCCTACCCAATAAAATGCTGAGATTCAAAAAAGCCCTAATTAGAAATTGTGATTTTATGTCTCCAGCCAAATGATCCAGGACCTGGTCAATAGTGAATCTGAGTTCATCAAAGAGGTGAATTTCTTTACATCCCATCATGTGAGGCATGCAGAGGGCCCTGATGCTCCACCTGAAGTCAGTAACCAAAAGGGAGTCATATTCAGGAACATTGATGACATCAAGGCCTTCCACAGCAGGTGAGCATAGCTCATTTTACAAATAAGGCTTTCTGTGAAATGTGAACCTCAACTTCATTCTGACAGTCTGAGAATGTTATGTGTTTATATGCATTTTCTCATCAGGGAATTATTTTGCATTAGCTTTCATTCATGACAAGAGATTTTTCTTCTTACCAGAGAGTTACAGTTTTCACATTTCTGTTTGTAGGGCATTCCTTCCAAAGTTGAATGAGTGTGACACCGATGATGATGTCGCCATGTGCTTCCTGAAGAACAAGGAGGGCTTTGAGAAGTACCTCCAGTATCTTGTGGGTCAGAGTCAGGCTGAATCTGCAGTGAGCGATAAGGCTGTTCACCACTTCTTCAAGGTAAAGTATCCAGATTTCTGCACTGTATTGTCCAAGTGCAATATTAAGGAACTTCTTGATAGACAAAAATACCAAAATTCCATTAATAGCTCATACAAACTTATAGCTTATAGCAACATAGGAAACATATACATATATTGCATATATATGTTTCTGATGAGGCCATAACAACTGTAAAATCATTATATTGGTCAGAAAAAGTGTCCCTGTTTTTAATGGAAATTATTCACTAGAATCACCTATATCCAATGTTCCCTCTAATTTTTTATGTGCCTGAGCCAACACACAAACTCCCTGAGCAGTCCCTCGGACATTATGAGCAACATCAGACGTGTTCACTGAGGTCATGCCTGTTTCAAATCTGTCCAAGTTACATGGTTTATTAAAAGAATACAGTTGTTATTTCTATTAGATTGCTTTTAATTATGTTTATCTAATTAACACATTTTAATGAGTCCACTGTCAATGAAAAGTAAAAAAAAATATGTTCTGTGAAGTATGTTAACACCATTGACTTGAATTTGGAAAAGACATTTATCTTTTTTATTCTAAAGCTGTGACTTGTACTATGAGTATTCTTGTATACTTCTTTACTTGTACTATGAGAATGATTCTGTATGTTAGTGTGTGAAGCCTGAAGGGGACTTTGTAGTACAATTAATTGAAATCTAGACAGTAAATGTGCTTCATATTTTGTGCGTTAGTTGTATACGAAGTATACCAAGTAAATAATTTTCATGAGGTATTTATTGAAAAAAAAATTGTACTTTGAATTTTGTATTTGGCACAATTTCAGATAGAAAAAAATGACAATGTTGTAGCCTTAAGTGTATTTAGGAGTAAAATTGCTAAAACAGAACATAGTTAAAGTAGTTGACAGTGTGTATGCTGACACTATATGAAGTACTCTTACAAAAATTAACATACTCCCGAGGTATTTGTTAGAAAAATTAAGAGAAAATGTGTGCTCCATATCAAGTATGAAGTAGAATTAATACAGTTTTAATCATCTTATTGCACTTCTGTCTCGGCCCATTTAGTGCACGCATTTATATCATTAGCTGTTGGTTTGACGGAGCAGAGGAGAATCACGGCTGGTTTGATCGCAGTGTTGACAAACACAATGACGTTGATTTTTGTGGATGCGCATGTAACTGAATCACACCATTGGTTCAGTCACCTGTCACTCTAAAAATCACAATGCAAAATGTCACAGAATAAATTGTAGTGTGTTTATTCTTTTCAGTTCAGGTTGGAATTTTATTTTATGCAGAGACCGTGATATCAGTGCACAATTGCGCACATGCGCTGCTTAGAGGGAACATTGCCCATATCTCTATAAAAACAGACTTCAGGGTTATTCATCCAGGCAAACTTTAACTTCACTCATAGGGCAGGGACACACTCCACTTATGTGATCTTATATATATGGAATATGTAGACTGTCTGTCTGTGACTATGTTGTAGGAGTACTCTCAGAGCGAGCAAGCCAATGCAGGCCCCACTGATCCCCCTGTGCGTAGCATCAACGCTTATCTCCAACAACCGCTGGACAGGATTCAGAAATACAAGGCCGTTCTCAAGGTGACAGTGAACGTACTTTAAGCTGTACTCTTGATTTTAGACCTTTGTCATCATCTCCTTAGTTTTATTAAAACTTCCACACCACAATGTTCAGGAGCTCATTCGAAACAAGGCAAGGAATGGTCAGAACTGCTGCCTGTTGGAGGAAGCATACGCCATGGTGTCCGCCCTCCCTCAGCGCTCTGACAATACCCACCATGTCTCCATGATCGAGAACTATCCGGCCACTCTGGAAGTACTAGGAGAGCCCATCAGACAGGTAGGGCCCGTTACTGATGGAGAACTGCATTCAGTACAGGCTTATTAGGTTTGTGTCTTCATATGTGTCTTTTTTTGTCTTCTTTTATCACAGGGTCCCTTCCAAGTCTGGGAAGGGGCTCCTGGAGTCAGGTCATCATCCAGAGGTCACCACCGCCATGCCTTCCTCTTTAAGAACTACTGCATAATTTGCAAACCCAAGAGAGACAGCAACACTGATACACAAGCTTACGTCTTTAAAAATATGATGAAGGTGAAGACTTTTAATATACTGTAATGAAATCAATGGATAGGAACCGAGAACCGGTTCCTGGAAGCTCCATTACTTGGAATTGTTTGCCTGCCTATATAACATTTGCTTATAGGTTCCGCCTTCATTGCACATGTTTGATGACATCACACAAAGCAAACCCATTAGTACTCTATTTTTTCCTCACCCAATGAGAATCAATAATGAATAGGATTGACAAGCAAAATGGAAAATGGAACTGGAATCGTTAAATTCTTATAAATTCCCATCGCTAATGAAATCACACTTTATTTCTCACAGATTTTTTTGTTCCCTGTATTCTG
>JAPTHA010000010.1:14236147-14246874 GCA_029814585.1 Gymnapogon annona
TTCTTTCAGCTTTTTCCCTTCCGGGGTCGTCACAGCAAATCCAATTCGCATATTTGATTTGGCAGGATTTTTTTTTTACGTCGGATGCCCTTCCTGACACAACCCACTGGAAGCTCCCCCCGGGAATCGAACCCGGGTCCCCTATGCACCAGCTGGAATACCGAGCAGTAATTACAAATGTGTCAGATTCTTTATTTCACTGTAAGATTTCACTGTATAATGTAAGAAAACACATTGCAATTTTGTTTATTGTGTTGGTGCAGTTTTTAAAACCCCTGAAAGGTGGATTTAAGGCTTGTCATTTTTAAGGATAATTAAAGCCTTAATTTGGGACAAACAGATTTTAAGACTTTTTAAGGACCCGCAGACACAAGACAACACTCCTGACCCATGATGGTAGGATCAGAGCCAACAGACGAGACAAAAATCAAACCAGAAATAAGTGACCCGTCTGATTAGCAGTGACACACATGTTGACCTCTGACCTCCTAAGTCCTACAAGCCCTGCTCAGGTATATAGAGCTGAACCAATGTGGTGAGCCACTGTTTGTTTTTTTGTTTTTTTAAAACACGAGAGTCAAAAGCGTTAAAGCCGTTTGTGACTGAGCAGATTTTTAAGCAACTCACCTCCAGAAGAGCCTCTTTCAGCTCAGCGTAGGCAACGTCCAGCTGATCATTGATGATAACGATGTCAAACACACCCGGCTCTTTACCTGCAGGGAAACGCAGTCGCGCTCAGTCACCTTTCAAACTTTTATTTTATCTGGGGTTCATGCACATTTCTCAAGGCAAAATCCAAGCACTTTGAAGGGTTGTTTTGATATTCATACACATATATACAGGATTAACATATACTCATGATCACATTTTATCTGAATGATGTACATTGCATTATGCTATAAAGATCCAACATTATGTTTGGCAAAAGCTTAGAAATGAACCCTTTTAAGACCGTCACCTAGGAGATGGTGTCCTGATTTCTTTGCTATAAAAAAGTGTCAGAAGACGTCTTATTTTGCCAATGCGTTTGCACCTTTGTTTTCAGGAAGAACTTACTTTTCAAGATCTGGTCATTAATCATCATTATTATAAGTAGTACATGCTTGTGTTTAATATGTGTGTTTAATATAGAAAAAAAAGACTTGGAGTGTTTTGCATATTTATTATCAGAGACAACTGGAAGTGTCCATAATTAAAATTTCAGATTACAGAAATATACTTTGAACTATTTCACATCTTCTCATACATGCTTTTAGGTCTTGAACATTCAGCATCCATGTTATGGAGTCAAGTTTTTTTGGGGGGTAATTGAGGCATTTTTTTTAAAGATAAAAACGTACCTACTATTATTTTATACATAAAGTTGTATTTAGCTTTGCCTTGACATCTATTCTGGCTGACTTGACATTCAAAACACACAAATAAATCACAAATCACATGACAGAGTTGTAACTGCAAACACTTCAACTGAAAATTAAACTTTTGCCAGACCTTGAACACACAACATTGAAACTCAGGCATTTTCAAGGATTTCAAGCACCTGCTCATTAACTCTGAGTTAATGTCGATACTTACTGAGCTCCATGTCCACCTTGGCTGCGTGTAAACGCTTCTGGAGACTGTCCTCAGACTCCGTTTTTCTGTCTCTTAGACGCTTTTCCTGCAGCGCAAAAAAACCCCAAACAAAACAAAACACAAAAAAGAAGTGGAAGCAAAGTCAGTATCTGAAAGAAATGATGCAGAAACAGCAAAGAAACTTTCCAGTGGTCGACAACGTGGTTATTAGTTTTGTAATATTATTCTAGAAATGACTCACTGCAGTAAATGAAACAAACTTAAACGTGAGTAGGACTTATAGGACTTATAGGACCAGTCCAATTATTGGTTTTTTTTTGTCATTTATATTTGTCTGTCTTTATTTTGTTGTTATGGGTGGTGCAGGAGGTCTTGTATTGTACGAATGTAATGTGTGTCCTATGAAAGAAAAAACAATTAAAATAAAATATTTTTCGAGATGGTAATGTCTATGTCTCATATTGTATAAAAATAAGAAAACTATTTGTATAGCATCTTTCACATAAGAATTGTAGCCCAAAGTGTATAATAGTCATAAAAAGGCTTAAGACGGGTAAAATAACAACTACATTCATATTTGATTACACACTAATGAATAAAAGTGAACAAGAACTGTATTTAAATATTAAAAATACACATGTATTCTGTTGTGGAAATGATTCCCTGCAGTGAATGAAACACAATGAACTAGGGACCAGACGCTGCTCCGTCCTCACCAGTACTGCGGTGGACGGGGGCTGGATGGAGATGTAGATGGCGTTGAGGTTGGTCTGTTTGATGTTCCTCACTCCCTGCATGTCGATGTCCAGGATGCAGATGAGGTTCTTGGCTTGGACGTCGTGCACGGCAGCTTTACTCGTCCCGTACATGTTCCCTGAAAACTCAGCGTTCTCAATGAAGTCGCCTCTGTCGATGCCCGCCTGCATCGCCTCCCGCGTGACGAAGTGGTAATCTGAAAAATCACAGAGGAAATGCACGAGGTGTGTGACGAGGGCGAGAAGGTGTGTTTGTGTGTGTGTGTGTGTGTGTGTGTGTATGTGTGTACCTTTGCCGTTCTCTTCCCCGGGCCGAGGACTTCTAGTTGTATCTGAAGGAAGAAAAACACACTCAATGATGACAATCAGCAAAAATATTGCACCTGGAAAATATAAAAATCAATCGCGAACCAACATCTGAATGACTGAGAACCAATCAAATGTCACCGTGTGGAACATTAGAATCATCCTGCCTTATTAGAACTTTTTTTCGTGTAACATCTGAAAACACTATTTTCATTTTAGTCTGATCCACATTGTTAAACTGAGCTTCATTTGCATGTATGTAAGTCAATGGTGAGCTTCCTGTTGTAAACTCCAAGCCCTGCCAAATTAAAATATGTTATATATTCACAATCACCTCGGTAAGAAAACACTTGGGTTGAATTTAGTCTGTAATATATTACGCAGTAACTCATACAATTCTGTCTGAGAACAGAAAATTAACATCAGCTGAGCTGTGATTTTATTCATTTCCTTTACCTTTAAATCCAATCAGACTAGAAGTCTATCCCATCACTATTAGACCTGAGTCTGAACAGTCTGTCTTTGTGAAACAGGACCCAATAATTCATGTCCATAAATACCTCTTATTTGCAACACGCAAGTAATGTCAGTACTTTCCAGAGCCAACACTCAAACACATATCTATAAATAGCTACAACCAGCAGTGTAGTGTTTTTTCCCACCTCTGTTGCCATCTTTCTGTGTCCGTAGCGACTACACCCAAAAGTGTCAATGTGAGAGTTGATGGATAATGGATCAATAATGTAAAGTGCTTTAGGTTTGTTGGGGAAAAAGGTGATATAGAAATCTATTATTACTATTATTATTATTATTCAAAGTCAAAACACTTACGGGAGACGCTGAAGCCGAAGACGCTGTCGTATTCCTTCATGAGCTTCTTCAGCAGAGTACTTTTTCCTGCCCCTGATGGGCCGCTGAGTACCACAGGCCTGGGTCCAGCCATAGCTGTGAAACGAGAGAAGAGATGAGGAGGAGAAAGGAAATAAATGGGTGAGGCTACAAAACCAAAATTCCTTAGTATGAGTCACCAAAACAAACCAGAGTGAGGAGAATATCCAGCAAAAACCACAGCAGGTTAATGTGTGCAGACGCCTGTGAGTCCAGTCCAGCAGGGTGGACCTGCTACAACGATAAGGTGGAAGTGTGTGTGTGTGTGGTATGCTCCACACACAAACACACACAGGAGCGGAGGCAATAAATTGGTTGACAAACTGTGAGGTTACCATGGAGCTCTTAGGAGTCACTCAGCTCTAATTGGAGAGCTCTACTGAAGGAGGAAAAAAACTAAAAAAAAATAAAACAAGCCCACAAGCAAACAGGGAACTGAGTCCACGTCACACCCCGCAACACACACAACCACACAGACATTAAAGGAACCGAAAGACACGAGTGTAGAATCTGTAGCTCACATTTCAAAACAAAGGAATGTTTTTAGGGCTTTTTACCTTCTCTCCCTGCTGTCTCCTCCAGAGTCACACACACACACACACACACACACGCAATGTAGAAAATGTGTATCGTGAGATAGTTTAGGGAGGAGACACCCAGGAGGAGGGTGGGGCCATGCCTTCACACTACTACAGTTTAATGTCATCTAAATAGATTTCACAGATGTGTCCTAATATGTGTCGGTGTGTGTCTTCATTCAGATCTTTAAGTGTAACTCATCTTCATTTCCAGAATTACGACCAACTTTTATGTACAGAAGTCAGTGCAGTAACAGGAATTCAGCAGATTTGTTTTTTTAGTAACTCTGGTCAGTTGTGCACACACACACACACAAAAGGAACTACAGCACCATTATATATCATGGTTCAACCGGTTATTCATGGACAGGTCAGGCATCATACAGGCTGGAGGTGATTCCAAAAAAGGGAGTGACCAACCGACATGAGGACACGATCCAAATAACAGGAAATATTTCAACCGTCCAGCTGCCAAAATGAAAGTAAAAGGGAAGCTCCTGCCGTCTTTAAAGGGTAAACACAGAGCATTACGAGACCCTCTTGTGTCCGGGTGAACCAGATGCAGCGAGGTTGACGCTGCAGGTGCAAATGACAAGAGTCATTCACCGTCGCCTCTTGAACGCTTACAACAAACAGCAGCGGGTCTAAATAAAGGAGCAGGAGTTCCATTTTCTGAGCTCACACAGGACTCCTCAACATTTCACATTCATCACTTAGTGGCGACGTGTGAAGCACATTTCTGTTTACAACCTCACCGTGTTTTTGTCCTTCCCCTCAATCACCTTTAGGTCATTTTTCCATCATCACTGTCATCAAAACATAAAAAAAAAAGCTAAATCAATTAATCTCACAACTCGTACACAACTGAACCATCTAGTACACAAAAGTACCCTCTATAAACCCCCACTTTTCCAATAGTTACTTTAACCTCTGATGTTCAAAGAGATGTTTGGTATAACTGCAACCGAGCCCGACATATAACGGATGACGCAACTCATCAGAAATCGATGTGAAGGATCACCTATTATTGTCCTGATCACCACAAACCTTCAGAAACAAAAAGTTGCAAATGATGCAGTCTCTGCAAACCTAAAGCCTGCATTTACATCAAGTGATCGACAGGAAATAAGAGGCATGTGATTGCAAACAGACTGACAAGCAGCACGGGATTCCACTTATTGGAGTCTGTACTGATTGTGACTTTTGCCATGTGCACTAAATGGCATGTGATTGACATTTACCTGCATGTGAACAGCATCAGACAATGGGCAGCTTGTTGAGGAAACGGTTAAAAGTAACAAAAGGACCTACGCCTCTTCTTTAAAATAAGCATAAATATTACAGCTTGATGCATAAATCATGCGTCAGGTAAATATTTAAGATTAACCTAGAGTTCTAAGGAGAGGAAACTGCAGAAAGTTGTGCATTGCATGGAGTTTCTGTCTCCACTGTAGTTCTGACTTAAGGACGGCATTTCAATAATCATTGGGGTTCTTTTTTTACAGAATGTGTCATGTTTTTAAAATATGGTGCACAGAAGCCGATGTAGTAACACCTTAATTAAGGCTGTATAGTGACTATAAGCTCTGATACATTCATCTGACAGACAAATGCGCTAAGTCGACTTCCTTTAATTGTCATTACACAGACACACGCACAGTGGATCTGGCAACGAAATGTCGTTGATTGGCAACTGACAACACGGTATAAATATGGAAAAATCCAAAAGTGCAAAATTACCACAAGTGTCCAAAGTCATGAGTGGCTGCAGTGCAAAAGGTAACAACACATACAGTCAACATAAATAAGGAAATAAATAAGATGGGCACTACTTTGGCGCACACACAGAGGTATGTTGGTGCTTTATATACGCAATACATTAGACTTTATAAGCTTAATGACTGAATCATAAAAACACAATATTCCTCTTTTTTCCCTCTATTCAACAGCACAAACACCATGAACCCTTCGACAACAAACTCAATGAATGGCACTCAGCGGTGGAGTGATACAACGCCATAAAAACACACCGAAAAAAAGAGTCACATTAACAAACAAACATCCTGTATCCCACCTACCTGAAAATAGCCTTGAAAACTGTCTCATGTACATTAGGAGTTAGGTTAATCCAGGTATTTGGTATGGTCTGCGGAATGTTTCCTGCCTCCTCCGCGGTGCACCTCTGCTGTCAGAGCCATTTGTGCCGTCTACGTCATCACCACGCGCCACAACATCCAAAACGATACGTTCGAGAGCGTCGCAATTGCGCGCAACAATAGATACGTACATTTTAAAGACTGGCAACGCGATAGATATGTTTATGTTTTTGATGCATGCGGAAGGACAGTATTTACAACTTCATTCCTAACGATACGATGTATAGAGTTACGATCAGACACGGTCATTTTTTTTATCAATATCGTTAGCTTAATAGCATAGCCGAGCATGGAATAATGTTCAACTCTTAGCTGGCAGTTGACGTGGGTTAGCATAACAATTCCAAAGTGAGTTTATTGTCGCTCTGAAATTAAGTCTATTCAGGTAACTGTTCTGTTTTCTATTCAACGTCGGGTAGTCGAGCTGAAACTTCACGGGAGAACTCCCCGGATGAGTGTGCGACGAAGGCCCGACCGGTCGTGCTGCTGCTGCTGCTTTGTGTGGCTAAATTAGCCGCTGGAGCTAACACTTTCCCGCTTCACTCAAACTACCACAACTGACTAGAAATGTTTGGGTCTTCGAGATCTGGAGGATCCCGGGGAGGACAGGACCAATTCAATTGGGACGACGTTAAAGTCGACAAGCACAGAGAAAATTATCTCGGTAAGTTCACACACACAAAAAAAAAACGCCAAACAAACTGTTGAGTACATTCACACACCAGCGCCGATCGAAGCGCGATTTGCACGCGAGCAGCACATGTTTAAAGGTCACATCACGGCTCCACGTACCTTTAATTGTCACGTCCCTCATTACACGGCCGAGAGAGATCAGTGGGTGTTTTTCGTGTGCCTTTTGTATGTCTTGGTTCTTCCTCTAAAAACGGCAGCTCCGAGCTTTCATCACGCCGTCCGAGCAGACACGTCTCCACTCCGCTCTCTGAGCCCACGCCGCTGTCAACCTGCCAAAGAAGACCCACGTAGTAGTGGCCACTGACCAGTCCACTACTGACACACACCCTTATCCACCCCAGAACACGGCCGTCAGATTCAGAAAACGTGATCAGATCATTCGAGGGCGGTTTCATTCAGTCTGTTGTCAGAAGACACCGGAGAAGCTGCGTTCAGCTTCGACGCCTCCACGTGTCTGGAACCAACTCCCAGAAAGACTCCGATCAGCTGAAACACTCAGCTGATTTAGACCCAGCTGTTCTCAGCTGCATTTGAATAGAGAGATCGGAGTTTCACATCTGCACTGTTTCTTTTAAGCTTAAAATGCTTATCTGCTATCTTTCTAATGCTTTATGTAATGCACTTCGAATTGTCTTGTACATGAAATGTGCTATTGTAATAGTACTAGTAATTTTTTAAATAGTTATTAAAAATGTTAAATTATCAAACAATATTTGTAAAATATTTTTAATAACAAAACAAAATTTAAAATATTTTTTTCAATCATTATTGAAAAAATATTTTTTTTTAAATCTTAATTTGTATGGCGTACAAATTAAGATACCACCAAGAACTGTAGCCCAAAGCGCCTTCACATCAGTTAAAAGATTACAAGGAGTAAAATAACATTTTCATAAAATGGCTTAAGACATTAAGAAATAAGAAACACATTAATATGTGATTACACACTAATTAATAAAAGTTCAACAAAACAAAACTACAAGTAATTAAATGAAATTTCAACAAATTGCATAAACGGGTGACAGAGTACAAAAATTAAGAGCAAAACTATATAAATAAACCTGCATTGCCTTATCTGCCTATGGGTCATTTTATTAAACTGCAACAATATATTCAATTCAATACAAAATGGTGAAAAGTGCCCATTATAATCGCCTAATATTCTTTTAAATATGTGGAGGTAATGGCAACTCTTGTACAATAAAGCAGCATGTCTTTTGAATAGTTGACACCCATTTGCATTTGTGGCGTGTTGCATTAGAAATCACTAAAAAAGTGAACTCACTGAACTTTGCCAAGCGTTGTGCCATTCTCTGAACCCACATGTTCCCCTCTGCACGTGCACTGTCATGGAGGACAAAGCTGCATGTGTCAGAAAAATATTGCCCCTCGAAAACACATGATATGACAATTTAGAATTTAAGTTTGTTGTTTGTTCCTTCTTAACAATATACAAAAACTCTTGCATTTGTTTGTGTCTCGTGCACCAAGACCTTTTGAAACACTAAACAGATTTTTCCACAAATGACGCTATCCGACGTGGTGTCCTGAAACTTTTTTTCCACCACTCTATTACTTTTCAGACCAATTTAACTCTAGTGCTTCGTGGACAAACATTTTTGCCTTGTTCCAGTGATGTGGAGGCATATTTTCTCTATAATAAAAATGATCTGATATTGACTGGCTAGTGAGGATACAGTTCCATAATCCCATAATATTGCATTGGACTTTATATAGGTTTTGGATTTACAGCATATGTTCTCTTTCTAGGGAACTCTCTGATGGCACCTGTGGGACGATGGCAAAAAGGCAAAGACCTGACGTGGTATTCAAAAGACAAAAAGGGTGGAACTTTATCCAAACAAGACGAGCTGGCAGCTGTAAAGGCTGCGGAGCATGAGGCGCTGATGGCCGCTCTGTAAGTGGGTCAATGATGTGGGGCCCATTTTTCCCGTCTGAATGAATTTTTCCCATTGAAAAAATATCCAAAATATATCAAAAGATAACATGTATACATGTCATATATGTCCCTGTATACAGGATCGCTGAAATGTCTTAAAACATTTTAATTATCGGTCATTTTTCTGCATCTGAAGTGTCAAAACATCATGTGTGGTGACCAAGTATTGGTAATAATTGTATTAAATT
Source organism: Gymnapogon annona (assembly GCA_029814585.1). Lineage (NCBI taxonomy): Eukaryota > Metazoa > Chordata > Actinopteri > Kurtiformes > Apogonidae > Gymnapogon > Gymnapogon annona. The sequence goes on from JAPTHA010000010.1 coordinate 14,245,247, forward strand.
AAAAACACAATATCCATCAGTTTTGGGTCCAGTATTAATCAGCTTATACTTGGTTATGTGGATACTATCTGTACACACGTTAAATCAATATTAATCAGTGTATACTATGGTTATGCGGATACTATCCGTACATGTTAAATCAGTTTTATGTGTTTTAATATAAAAATGGGTATTGAAACGACATAACAAGGGAGACACTGTCATTGTAGAATAGATTTATAAAATCTTGGATAACAAAAAGTGAATATGCACACGAGCCTGTCCTTCTTAAACATTTTATTTAATTACTGATACTTGTAATTGCACTATTTGGAATGTTAAAGAAATGTATTAATTTTCCGATAAATTACAATCACCCCATATGACTTTTTTAAGACTACGTCCTATTAATTCACCTTTTAAAACATTAAAATCCTCTTAATTTTTTTTTTGCTTAAATGCACGTATACAATACATTCCAAAGGTTTGAGCAATGGCCAAGTACATGTTTATTTTTAGTATTTAAAAATTGGCCCCTTTAAAAAGTCTTGTACGTCAGTGACCCAAGCATGACTCTTCAAAACCCAGTTATTCGTTTCCCAAAAACAAAGTCTAACATGTTATTCTTCTCTTTCAGAGGACACAAGAATATAAAGAGGCAACCAACTGGTCTGACCAAAGAGGTATTTCCCCTTTTAGGTTATTTGCTGGAGTTCCACTGCAGTTGAAACAGTAAGTTGTACCTGCGTGTCATTTCTGAATTTCTCCGCAGGACCTGGCAGATGTTTGCAGGAGAGAAGAACCTGATGGAGATGAGAGAAACGTGGACCGTATCTCGGGTTTGGGAAGCTCAAGGTGATTTTGATGTGACGTCGGTCCCTGTTGTACAGTGTTCATCTTCACACTCAGCTGGTGGCAGAAGAGCGTGTCATCAGGATCAGAATACTTTATTAGTCCCGAGGGATACGATTGTCATCATGATGTGCTGACTGGTTTGTGTAGGTGTTGATGTGTGGGGTTTTTTTTCCATCTGCAGTGCAGGGTCGAGGAAAATGGTGCTGTCCCAGAGGGAAAAGGAGGCGGCTAAAATAGGACTCTCGGTTTTTACAGTGAGTTTTCCTTCTGATGCAATCGCACCTCCGTCTGAAAGGAGAAACAACTGCAACTATGACTTATATGCTTTTTTTTTCCTCAGCACCATAAGACTGAGGGTAAAGCAGAAGCTTCAACAGCAAAGACACCTGAGAGCACAGATAAAGGAGAAACAGAACAAAGGTGAGTGAGTGATATGAGTAAAACCACCTCTGATCTGAGAGCAGGCTTTAATGGACAGCGTCTGACACCACAAACATCAATGAATGGGTGAAAGATGATTATTCATATGGTTAAAAACTCCTGCAGGCACGAGAGCAAGAAGAAAAAGAAAGAGAAAAAGAGCAAAAAGGAGAAAAAGCACAAAAAGGAGAAAAAGAAGAAAAGGCAAAGGAGGGACTCGTCTTTGTCGGATTCAGACGACAACAGGAAAAGGTAATTGTTCATCAGTCAGTGTGTACAATCACCGAGACCATGGTGCAGTTGTGTGTGTGTGTGTGTGTGTGTGTGTGTGTGTGTGTGTGTGTGTGTGTGTGTGTGTGTGTGTGTGTGTGTGT
>JAPTHA010000010.1:14263481-14279525 GCA_029814585.1 Gymnapogon annona
CTAATGTTCTCTTGTAAGTACAGAGGTGGCAGAATTCCTTTGTCGGCTTCAACAATACAAACAGACACTTCAAAAGGGATAAGGCTGCTTTACAGGTGTCACGTCTCTATTGATGATGACTGGGCTCTTTAGAGATAACCCATCATCCACATTCAAGGCAGGCGACATACCTCACACATTCCCTTCCTTCGGCTATAAAAGAGAAAACATACCACAATCATTGCCGCAGATGGGATTTTTCTAAAAACCAAAAAAAACACCCGATTTCCAATATGAGGACTCGCTGGAAGAATTTGAGAGGTTGACATTACAACGTCGATACAAAAAGTGATTAGTTACTGTGTGATAAACAACACATGGGTGAAACTTTTTGATAGAACGTCAGTGGCAGGAGCGTTGGATAAAGGTGCGAACGCTGTCAGGACCCATTTATTTTGAAAACAAGAAGTGAGACACATTATCACGTACAGGCCGTAGGACATTCTTAGGAGGTGAGGTTGCATTCAAGTGACAGAGGCGCGTTGAACAGTTGCACGGCGCAGACAGACGCGCTCTCTGTCAAAGGAAAACTGGTGGCGTGATGTGGTGTTAAAGCGGTGCGCTCAATCCCAGGCAGTGATCTCATTTCAAAAAGTGGAACACATAGACATCAAAAGAGCGGCTTCAAAGTCACTTATATAATAAAAATGCCCACACAGGTCACTTCCCCAGTGCAGTTCAGCCTGGGGCTGTCACCTCTGCCGTGTATGACCCACACAACAGCAGCTTTGAGAACCACATATTTAAAGCTTCACTTGAACACGTCTCACACAGAGCTGAAGCAGCGTCATCGTTTTTTGAAATAGATTTAGCAAGTTTTGAATAGGAATGGCATTGGATGAATATGTATGTCGCCAGGTTGTATGTATGAACGCATGTATGATGTAAATGTAAATTATATGATGTAAAAGGGTGATTGAGATGCAGGTCATGGCAGTGTGACAATGTGAAGGAGGGTTTGCATTGTGATATTATTGTAGGCCTCTGCACCACTCAACTGTGTGTCTGTTACTCTGTTATGCTTCATAAGAACTCATATGGATTGAAATGCATGCAGTTAATGACGTTGAAAGCCAGGGTTCCTTAGTCCCTTAGTTAAACCAGGAAATACATAAAAAATCAAAATCAAAATAAATGACACATGAAAGAAAAACAATGGCTGGATAGCTCAGTTGGTAAGGCACCACGCTGGTCTATAGGGGATCTGGGTTCAATTCCCGGGTTGAGCGTCTAGTGGGTTGTATCAGGAAGCGCATCCGATGTAAAAACTCCTGCCAAATCAGATATGAGAATTGGATTCGCTGTGGCAACCCCAGAAGGGAAAAAGCCTAAAGAAATCATCATCATGAAAGAAAACCAATGTGAATCACACATTTAGTTAATACATTCATGCAGAGTTGAGTTCAGAGAGCTACTTTTCCCTCAGTATCATGATGCCTTTCAAACAGATTTTCAGACTTTTCTACATAAGAATTTTTTTTTTATAAGACAATATTACCCTCGATATTACCCTCAATGCCAAAAAGGCCTTCTCTGCCAGCCTAAATATAATCAGGAATGTATTTTTTAAATATATGTATATATTTTTCCACAAATATGTATTTAATTATTCCCCATGGTCTATACTCTTCATTTCATAGCTTTCCTAAGTTGGTTGCTCAGCTTCCAGCCCCAGGTGGAGATTTGGAGGGTGGGGTTTATGTTAGAGATTTATCCAATCATTATTCACTATCATGTGTTGCCAGGGTCCAAAATCTGCCTCTAGGCCTTCAGAAGTGACGGTGGTGGCCTATGGTAGTTTAAAGTGAATGTGAACGGACCTGTGGCGTTAACCAATCCGCATCAAGTTTGGCTTCACTGGGGCCAGCTAGCAGGTCTACAGAGTCAGTAAGTGCACGTCTTTTGATTGGAAACACGATAGAGAGAGGCGGAACTATGCAAAGCTGTGCAGACAAACATGAGCAGACACGTCAGTGTGACAAACAGGAAATGAGGAAATGGATCATTTGTGTGACAAGTTGTTTTAGTTTTGTCAACCCACAAGGGTAGGCGAAGATATCAATTTGGTCGCAGATTTAGCTACAACGCCATTCTCAAGAAAAACCTTTCAAGAAAAGCTAGACACTGTAAAGAGAGGCCGGCCAAGCATGTGAGCAAGAATGACTCAGCAGGAAAAAGCACATCCAACACTTTCAAGTTGATAACCACGAACAGCACACCTGGGTGGCGGGCTCCAAACAGTAAGTTAATATTGTTATTAATAATGTATTATTAATCAATAAGAATAGTAAGGTATTGTGGGTAGATTGCATGGCACCGGGAGTGGACACCAGTGGCGGCGTGCCGGCAGCGGACACTGGGTCCTTCTGGATGCCACCTATATAAACCTGTGTCTGACTGATGTAAATTCCTTTTGTTTCTCTGTTATTAGTCTACTGAGTAGAATAATATAACACTGTTATGTTCAGGTGATGCAGTTGTATGTGTTTTGGTCTAAATGCATCATGTGCAGAACCATGGATCATAATTATGGTTTTAAGAGGTGGATTAAGTCTGGTAGGACATCACTGCAGGCCCAGGTCTGAAATGCACGGCCTGCCACTGCAGTTACATATTCAAACAGTACAAGACAGCATCACCAGCCCGGCTCTTAGATCTACCTACCCGTGGTGCCGGGTGGTCCCAAAAGGGATGCGAAAAGGTCCATCTTACATTGCAAATCGTCGTGCTCACCAACTGCCCGGCCATCGGCCCGTTGACTCGGGAGGACTGGCCGGGAAATAAGAGAGTTAAGAGCTGACGATTTTCAATGCTCAACAACAAAAACAGCATCACCAACCCCTAATAGCAGGGACAGAGACAACAGACAAAACACACACACACATACACGCACACACACACACACACACACCCACAACCCCCCTAAAGATACAAAAAAGCAAAACAAAAAAGACCAAGAAAAAAAAGTTCATAAATACATGAACCATATGAGACATAGAGAGACATATGCTGGCCTTACGTGTCTTATATCCTACAAGCCCTACTCAAGTTTTTCAATAGAAATTGTAATCAAAATGATTATTTACATCAACATCACTATTCTCCTGATGTATATAGTTTAAACAAAAACAAAAAACTGTAGGTGGTTGATTCGGGGTCAAGTAACTACAGCGCGTCATGTGAAGTAGCATTTGCATTATATCATTGGCCTTTGTACCGCCCTACTATGTATACGTGGCTCTGTTGTGCCCCACAAGAACTGGCCCTGATTGAAATGCATGCGGTTATAGGTCGTGAAAGTCAGGGTGAAACTCGGGCTCCTTAGTAAAAACAGGACATAAAATAAAAAAAGAGGACACTGATTGCAATTAGGTCCATTGTCCCCCATTTATATGGTTATTGGGTGGTGCCACTTGCAGTCTGGCGGCGTCGAAGTTCTCACAGTCAGGATGCCACCGCTCTCCATGGAAGCCGCTGTAGCCTCCTCTGGCAACTATCTGCTAACAATGTTCATCTCACCTGGGTGACAAAGCGGCTCGAGGTGGGTCTGGCTGAAGGGAAGGGACCATTTCCTTCAGCCAGAGACCGCGTTGCTGCGGGGCCGGAGCTTCTGTCCATCCTGTTTCATCCGTTTCATGTTTTTTTTTCTTTTACTTGTTTTCACCCATTCAGACGGTGAGAAAGGTGTCAAAGGTCGAGGTGAGGGAATGAGATGCCGACAGCTTCCCCGGTCACTAAAACCAGACCTGAGCCATGGGTGAAGGACTTGAAGGTCTGGGTTCATTTCCCCATTATGAGCATTTTTTTTTCTTCTTTTTTTTTTCTTTTTTTAATCAATGTCTGGGAAAATAAATACACCCCAGTAATGAGACCAGACTGTGAAAGACGGCTTAAAATATAGTTTGATGTGTGTGTATATGTGTGTGTGTGTGTTTGTGTGTGTGTGTGTGTGGAGGGGTGTGGGGTAAGGGGGCAAATGAATCCGCATGAATGAGAGCGGAAGGCTATGACTTTTTTGTGGTTCTTCCACTCAGGGGAGGGGGGGGTATCAATCTTTCTGTGTGATAATGGGGTTAGATAGCACTGAGACCTGGCCTCTGGTGGTGACATTGTTGCAGGGCTCAAAGACTATCAGGGGTCCGGCGACTGAGCTCCAGCACTGGTGGGTTCTATTCACATCACACCCCTAATCTGTCTTGAGATCAGTTCTTTCTCTCCACCAAAGCCGCATCCAATTCCAAAACTCTCATCGTGAAGATTTTTTTTTTCTTTTCTGTTGTTATTATTTCTCAAAAAAAAGGGGGGAAAAAAAGCACAGCTGGCTTCTTCTGCAGTCAAAGAAAGCAAATTATGTATCCGGTCTTTTTTTTTTTCTTCTTCTTCTATGACAAATCTATAGGCTATGTTGGCGCCTGAATCTATTACTGTGAATGATTGACATGACTGAGATTAAATTTTAGATTCTGGTTTAGAAAAGGTAAGTTTTTGTAGTTTTAGAAAACATGGTGAAATGCATTTTATATTATATCTTTTTATATATCTATTCTATCTTCTCTATGATGTTGATTTTATACTGAAAAGAGGATGGACATAATATTTACTGGTACTTAAAAGTTTCAAGAGTATAACATTGACAGGATCTATGAAAGACCTTCACAATAAGAGCAGAAGACGTATTTACGAATGGCTTCTGCTTTTTTTTTTTTAGTTCTGTCAATCCTAATGGCATTGCCTGCTTTACAATAATTTAATTTCATGTCTTGTTATTACAAGTTGAAATCCCATTTTCTTTTATTTACTGTATTTTCCAACATCGCTATTTCATATTGAATATTTTCACTGTGATCCCCGACAACATTGTGCATTCATTCCGTTTAGCTCCATCTACTCTGTGAGGTTCATTTGCACACGTATAGCAGATGTACATCACATCCTGCTCCACCTTCAGCGGGGGCCTCACACTCAGGTCAGCCAAGGGTGAAGACCCCAGTCGGAGGACTTTGGCTACGGGCCCTGTTGGCAATGGCCACCCAGCCAATGTTGATTCACCCAAAAAAAAAAAAAAAAGAAAAAGAAAGAAATGGATAAATAACATCAGCTTTGGTTGTTTATGTGGTTTTATTTTGGTGTTACAGAGTTAACATTTAGAAATCTACTACAGGCAGTGGGACGAACAGTACCTGTGTGCAGTCAGTGAAAAAAAACAAAACAGAGATGAGGTAAAAGGGCTACAGTGTTACAGGTCACAACACTGTTTAAAATGTATTTCTGCAAATATATACTTTTACTTACTAATATGTACATGGCATGAAATAAATAATTATAAAAAAAACAGCAATTTTTAGAAATCATAAAAACGCCAAGAGAAAAAAAACAACTAGTTTGTACAAAACTTTGGATTTAAAAACTTAAAAAAAAAAAAAAAAAAAATTGAACATAAGCAAATTGCCCACACAAGCAATCGATCACAGAACTGTATAAAGTGTACAGTAATAGATGCAACTACTATTGGAGATGGTCGCCGTGTAGTTTATCAAAGATGACCCAAAATACGGAAACATTGTATGGCTCCTTAATATTAATGGTTTCAGTCTTGAATAAAGGAATTGTTGATGGGATGTATTGATTAAACTATACAGGCCTGAGACATAGCATCATATTGGCTGTAAACAATAATTCATCAGTAACGTTTAGACATTCCTCTAGTGCTGAGGCCGTCAGTGAAATGGTACACGCATTTTTTTTCATAAACACTATGTCAGTTTTGTTTTACTTCTTGTCTCAGCTTTTATTAGTTTTATCACTTTCCAAATAAATAAATACTATTGCATTTAATCTCAAATTAAGGGGAAGCAACAGAAATCATGTTTGCCCGGATGTTTAGCATGACTTAAAACAAACAAACAAACAAAACAAAGAGCAAAACATAGGTATCTAAGATAACATATCCAATCCTAATTTGGTCTACTTGGTTAAACTGAAAATTACTGTATGCAAAAATTAGTTCAAACTTCACATTTTTCCAAACTATATATAATAAATTTCTTTCACAGAAAGAATGAATACATGCAAGAATACACAAATTCCACAGATAGACAAAATAAGACAAACCATATGTAAGAACCTAATGACACACATACACTTATTTTCTTTACTTAGCAGCATTCAAAATAAAGGAAGTATTGATAGTTTCAGTTGTCAGTGATGCTGCTTGCTGTTTAGTTTAGGGAACAAGAAGCCACAGCTGAGAATCATCACATGCACAGGTTTTGGTCATAATTATTTCACTGCAAATCACACTGTATCATGGAGCTCGTTATACAGTTGAGTTTTGCGGTTCAATTGCCGTTCAGTTGTATTAGGTTTTTTTTGTTTTTGTTCTTTTTTCCCAGGGAGGACAGATTTACTTCTATTTAATCAAATATCAAAAAAGAGATTATGACATTTGTATAAATGACAGAAAAAAATATATAGTGGGAAATATTCATAAATAACAGCTTTCCCCCGCACCCAGTCACACGAGACGCTGCTAATACTGATAAAAACAAGGAGAACGCGCTTCATATTCCTCGATGGGACACAAGTGCTGACCTTTTCGGATTTTGTTTACAGTTCTCCGACCACTGCAGACTTTGTGGGAATTTTTATTTTTGTCTTTGGTCATAACTCTACGTTATTCAAAGCATTGCTACTCTTCAGAAAAAAGAAAAAAAAAAAAGAAAAGAAAAAAACGTTCAGTGTTTCAGGTGTTTAATGATAGGCCTGCATTTCAGAAGGAAAATATGCCCGACGGTGTATTTTCCGCGTATATTCTTGTGTCGTCGATGCCGACTTGATGTGTGTCACGTCTAACTCTGAGGGAGAAACTTTAAAGCGGATGTTAAAGCGTTAGCTTAAGAACGGGAGAATATGTAAACAGTGGAATAACTACATTCGCGCAGGTGCAAGTGCATTCTTACCCAAACATCTCTGACATATTAAAACAAAACACTCATTCACACAATGATAAGGTTAGTTTTCAGATACACGCACGTACATGCTAATAATGTTCAGGGAGGAGAACGCACTCGAGTGTCGAGTGGCTGATCGCGGGAATTGCTTTTTTCACCTTCTTCGTCAAAATGGCTTGTGACGAAAAAAGTTGGGGAAAAAAAGACACAAAGAAGTCGGCAGTGCTGTACTATTCTCAATGTAACTACCTGGAACATAGGGGGGAAAAAAATCACCAATATGGTGTTTGTCTACTAGCCAACCGCTCTTCTGTCCTACGTCGGTACATGAAAAATCTGTCATCATCACTAGGGACATTAACGTTACTGTAGTCATCGCTGTGGTTACCCCTCATCCACATCAATAACCGCAAAATTTTTCCTGCTGATTAAGGCAGAAACAGGCCCCCCTTTTTTTTTTTTTTAAGCGATAAAACAACGTGTCGTGTCACCAGTTGAGTCCGTCGACAGGTCGGTGAAATTTGGACGAGTTCGCAGTCTCTCGTGTCATGTTTCTTCGCTTGCTGAAGTCTTTAGATTTTGGTCAATTAAAAAAAAAAGCAAACAAAAAAAAAACAAAAAACAACCACAGTTCCGTACATGTCTATTTGCAGGTGTGCACGTCGTACACTCGCACACACTCCTGACAGCTGACGTAGCAGCACCAGTGGAAGATACAGTGACACTTCTCCTTTCTCTTCTCAGTCCGGGTGTTGTGACCTCTGCCGCAGCACAGGAGGTCGCAGCCATCGATGCCGTGGGACGTCAGGTTGCAAACGCGGTCGCGGGTCCCGAAGGAGCCGGTTTCGGGGTTGGGGTCGCAGAAGTTCGGCGAGTTTTCGTAATAAACCAGGTCTCGCTCCGTGGGCGGTTTGAAGTAGTTGTACTTGGGTCTCAGAGTCTCCACCCAACCGCGCGACTCCCTGTGCTTCTCCACCACCATCTCGGAGGCGCTGTCATACTTATCCTTCATGTAGTCGCCGATGACGCGGAAGTCCGGCTGAGACCACCAGCACGTCTTGACCTCGCAGCTGCCCGACAGACCGTGGCACTTGCATTTCAGGAACATGTTGTCATTTAGCGACTGAGGATATACAAAAAAAAACAAAAAACAAAGTTAAGAGATATGTCAAAGTAGCAATGGGCGATATTGGCGCTTCTTTCGTGGCACTAACCATCCGCCCGGCCTCGTTGTTGTGTCGGTTCATGGCCGAGCGTGCGTCAGGGCGGTTCTCCCGCGCATCCGCAAACTCCCTGGACACCATGCTCCCAAAATCCACGTCCTCACTGCAGCCTCCCCACTTCCATCCCTCGCCGGGGGGGCCCTTGTGGCGCGTGTCACATCCACAGATGGTGGCCGAGCCCTCGGCACAGGCGCGGGTGACTGCGAACGCCACACCTGCAGACGCAATGGCGTGGACGAACGCTGATTCGCGAGTGGCTGTGAAGGTAAAACAGAGACACTCATCAGTTCATTCACACAGAGCGCCAGAGGCTCTGTCACACAAAAAAACAGTGGTGCAGAATTCAATCACCACCAAGTAATGGTTGTTTTGCGTCGCATGAATGTAAATAGCTAAGATATACATGACCGTGGAGCTGTGATCGCCTTAAAATGTTGGTCGTCACCTGCTTACGTGGATGGATAACGACACCACAACAAACACGGATGTGAAGTTTCTAAGTTTACGTCCGGCAACCATCTCCTTCAGTCGCGTCCACAGTATGTGTTAAAATGGAAGGAGCCCTTGATGTGTTCAGGGGGTTCATGTAGCGCAGACATGAGTCGTCCTTTCTCTGAATGAGGCCAGTCAGGGCCTCTGTGTGCCTCTGACATAGCTGAGTGATGACTCACAGGGATCAGGATCTTCCAGAGAGATAAGAGGAAGAGGCAGACCTGACAGGCCTATAATTAAGGGACTCAATTAAGCTTTTGAAAGTTTAGGAAATGGCCTCAGACATGGTACGAGTCACGGACACATGTTACTGTGATGAGACCAACGCGCTACTGTCCAGAAGCACAGGAAACGCCACGGACGGAGCAGTTTTATACACCTACGACAAACGTGGCTGAAAAGAGACCTTAGCGTAAAGTGACCGGACAACGAAAGAGACGGACGGAGTCTTTTGAAGTCAAGGATGAAGTGTGTGCCATAGGTACACAAAGAGTAAACGTCAGAGTTGTGTGTCTTTATATCTGCGGGAATAACACAGAGGACGAAAGAGAAGAAAGAAGGGAGTATAAAGCTGAAGAGAGTAGGAGCTCCTCCCTTACAGCAGGTTCCAACCAGTTCGGAGACAAAAGGGCATTAGAAACAATGATGCAAGAGAAAAGGTCTCCTGGCATCCTCCGCCACCCACCACCCACCTCACACCACCACCGTATGTACATAAGGCTCCCAGCATTTGTGCTACACCTGAACCTCCAGCTCTTCTGCAGCTGTGCGCTACTGTGTGGAAATATCACCAACCACTATTCCTTTTGTTGTCTTTGAAAAGAGCGATATGATATAATGGAAATAAAGGATATCGAATAATAGTATCATCGCTACTCGCTTCCTGTTTTTAAGGGCAAGCTGGTTTGTACTTTTCGGACACGTCTGACTCATAGTCATCGGGTGAAAATGTGATTATATTGACAGTGTTTGTAAAAATGAATCAAATATTTTCATCTGGTTAGTATACATGTATCAAAGAATTTAAAAAATTAATGAAAATTATTTGATTGTTTGATATTTGATGATGAGGTGCTGGCTGAGTGAAAGTGGGAAAGCAGGATTATATCTGAGATAACGTCTGTAGCATCTGTGAGTGTGTATGGGGGGGCGGGGGGTGCAGGAGGAATGTGGTTTAATGAGGTTTTAAGGTTGTCAGCCAGTGTCACTAATGTGTCATGTCTGAAATCATCTGAAATCAGGAACTGAGTGATGGATGTTGAGACAGTGAGACAAATATTGCATTATTATCGTTATACGTTAGGGTCAATGGTTTTTCTGGTACTTTTAGGGACATCAAACCAGCTGTTCTAAGCCAAAGGACAAGGATCGCCTCCGTGTTGAAACACCCGTCCCTGCATTAGTTGCACATCTTTCCTTGATTTTATGACCCGTTTATGGCGTTTCCAGACCCTTCTCCTCTGACAATGCTCCGCCGCCAAACTTTTGCCAGACCCCGGCGGGCCAAGTGGTCCCTACAACCTGCTGGGGGGTTGAATCTCCTATTGTGCTGCCACTGTCACGCTGCGTTAGCCTCACAATGGCCCCAGATATTTTATATGAAATTTGCCCTGGCCAGTGATTAGTGGGGACCAAGTTAAGTCATAGCAACAGAGAACTATGCATTGGCTGGACCCCGCTTGTCGGCAGACGGGGAAATCCCTATTCAAATGCTTTAATAAAACAATCTAAAGGGCGTGTGAATGGGGAAAAGCACTTTTTCTCCTGCTTAATCTCATGGTTGCGAAGATATTGTGCTCCGAGCAGTGCCCAGCAGGGAGCGGGGCTAAGGTCCCCCCATCAACTCCATTTACCACACCCCTTCTTTCTTTCTTGCCCAGAGTTAATGATATACTGGTGAGCGAGCTTCCCTCCCCCAGCATGGAGAGACATATGTCTCATGAAAAGCAGAGACCTCTTAGCTCATCCTAAATAGTTACACTTTCTCATCCTCGGGTCATAGGTCGTAACCCACATCCCTTGACCTTTTGCCAGTTGGTGTTAGATGTGGCTGAGTGGTTTGGGTTAATTTATTAGGTGGATTTCCTGGAACAGGGCAGGACTACCTACAGGGGGAATGAAGGTCAGATCAATCACAGCTACACCGATATAAAACTTTGCTAATCCCTCCACATGCGTGACATATTTGGTAATAGGGGTTTCCTCTAAAGCTCATTTTAATTTAATGGTTTCAAGTGGAATAGTGATGTGCAGGTCTGTACCTGTAACGGGTGGTAACACCTGTAGAGCTACCACTGTCCACTTTTTTTTGTTGCAAAGTTTCCCGCACTAATTCTATCATATGACTCATAAAGCGACGGCTGATTATAGCCATATAGTCAGTAGGTGTTCTGTAAATACCAAGAATGCCGAAACAGCTCAGGGATTGGCTCCACGGACTGAGAACACCTGCACAGCTTTCTATTACCTTTCATCACAAGCAGATTCCAGCAGTGCATGTTTTGACACTTTAGTTAATGTAAATTAATGAGTGCTGACGCAGACATAGCCTGAAGGTAGGGCTTGTGATTTGGGGTGTGGAGCGAACAGGGAGAATCAGACCATGTGCGGTGCAGCTTATGAAGGCATTTTGAAGACAGTACCGATTTAGATCATTTATTGCCAGACACATGACATGGCATGACTGTGTTGACTTGTGGAGTTATGCCAGTACATGTCATGTTTGGCATATAGGCGTAGTTTTACATGGAGGATGGAGGTTGTGTAAACCATTAAAGCGTTTCCGAATACATACACGGTAAAACATTCTTTTTAATTCCTGGCCTTTATTTTCTCCTCTCCTCCATATAGCGTTGATCTCTCCGTTTTCCTTCGGTGAAGATGGAGCATGGGCAGTGACGGTCTAACTGGGAGCAAGCCCCTAAAGTCAATAAAGCTGCCTCCTCTTCCTTTCCGCTCACCCCAAAAAGACAGGAAGAAAAGCAACACACAACAGTCTGACTCGCAGACAAACAGACACCAGAGAGGACAATGGCACGAACAAACACCGGCATCAATCACGACCAATGAAATGGAAGCCTTCTCCTACTAAGCCCTATCAAAGGCCTGTGAGCCCCTCACTCACTTTTCCTTGGCCTCTGACAAAGGCACTTAATCCAGCCACTTTGACCTCTCACATTATTAAGGGCCTCGGTGACCTTAATCCAATCAAAATGATTTACTAAAGCCCAGTAGTAGCCTCCTCTTTCCACTCACTAACCCGCAATTTAGGCCCAGGAGGGGATGCAGCGGCAGATATGGGATGGCATTTTGCACCACAATGGGGTTCAGATTGAGAACCCCTATCGTTAGCCACCTACTCCAGCTCAGACCGCCTCCATGAACTGCCTCGGGAGTTTATTAAAAGCAATTGTCCTTTCTAACCTCCAGCCCCCCCACGTTCATGTCAGTCCCCTTTAAAGTAGATACTTACCCCATGTGTATATCCGCTCTGATGCTAATTATCATGAATCCATAAAAGGTTCACTTCCGTACCGGGCTGTATCTGATATTAAAGATGAGCGACACAACATTTTTATTGATTCGAATTGGAATTCTTATTGATTTGGTCTGATTGACGACTATGTAACATGGTGCAACAATATTTCCCTGAAGGTCAACGTTGACAAAATTGCTGAATGTTGTGGTGGATACCTGAGGAAAATGTTTCGACAGATCAAATGTGAAAGATGATCATAATTTTAACTGAATTGAATTGAATACCCTTGTGTCTCTGAGATACGACACCGAAAGATGGTATTACAGAAAGGATGACAGATTTAAAATGTCAATACTTGACCATTTTACTTTCAAATTCTGTACATTTTGTTATTGAATGTGCTGCATTTCTTTCAATATTGTTTTCAAAAATTCCACCATAAACAAAGGAAAAGTCTTTCGATGTGTTGTGGGTCCAGGTTTGTGATTTTCTTTTCTAAATTATGTATTGTGTGGGGATTTGTGCACCCTGAGCCTATGATTACACCAGCATCGACACAAGGCCAAGTCATAATACTGCTCCGAGGTATCTAATGGGAAAATGTGTTCCAGAAAAGTCTTGTGTAACGCACTTCAGAGGAGCATATAGAGAAACAATCACCGGGGATTCCCTCCTAAAGAAAACTCCCGACAAGACAGAACTCACTCAACTTAATTGTATATATTATTTCAAGCATAGAGGCTGCTCAGAGCTGTCTTAGTCTAAGGTCTATTTAAACAAGGATTTGAATGAGTATAATGAATGATGCGCGCAGGGAGTGCAGGCTTTTCAAATGCAAATAGAAGGCACGGAGAATATTGAAATGTTAACGGAAGACGCATCCAGTTTTAACCACTTGTCCGTTTTGTTTCATGACAAACAGATGCAACAGTAGCGGTCACGTGACCACAGCATGAGCTTAAGAAAATTGCTTTTCAAAATCCAGTAGCAGAGGGGTTTGAAACATGTCTGGAACTGTGCCAGAAGTGTCTTTTCTTTCTTTTTTTTCTGGCGGGGGGTGGCTGGATGGACAGTGCATTGCGTTACCTTTGTCCAACACTGGTCCAAAAATGGCCAGGTTGTCGTTGACGGTGGTGCAGTTCCAGCGTCGGCCTCTGAACTGATGCTGACACTCCTGGATGCCGATCTTCACCCCTTCCGCCACGCTGGGCATGATCTCCACGTAGTTCCGACAGAAACGTAACTGCTTCGGCACCAGACCTGGGATGCTGCCGCAGAGGATGGGTTGAGTACCCAGCGATGAATACTGGTGGCCCACTGCTAGTGACCTAAAAGGTGAAGCGAGGTGGAGGGAGAGAGGAAAGGGGGGGGGGAGTAGTAGTGTCAGTGCATTTTTATAATTATAACTCCCCTCTCTGCCTTTGTCTTTATCTTAACACAGACAAAGTGGAAAGGCCATTTCCCTCCCGGCCCGCAGTGTAATTTGCTGTCTGCGTATGGCTGCTTGTTTATGTTTATCTGGCCCATCACATGGTGCTATTACTCGTCCCACCTTTATCCCTTCAACTACCCTCCTGCAGACACCTGGCCTTTGTGTGTATTGAAATTGCAGCCCTTGCCACCGCAGAAGCAGCCAGTGATTGTGCCTGAGATGAAAGTCCACGCAGTGTATGGAGGTCTTCATAGACCTTAAGCTGACAACTCGGAAAACTACACCTTGTTATTAACTGTCCGCACACTTAACAGGCCGTCAGCTTAGGGTAATGAGAGTGCAAACCCCACATTGAAACCTTAGAGTGTATTAAGTGTAACACAGAAGCCAACCCCCGACTCCCCCCACCCCTTTTTTTTTTTCCTTTGAGGAAGGTATTTTGGGATACAACAAGTGCAAACATGGTTTCCTGATTACATCTCTCTGTCTTGCTCTCTTCGTTCCTTTCCCTCTGTTTTTCTGTCTCTACACCTCTCGGTTACATTAAATGAATGCTCTGTTGATGGTAGAAAGGTATTATGTGTTAAACCACCACCCGTACAAGTAACCGGACTAATATGACAGAACATTTTGACATAAATCAAATGGTGATGCTCATATTTTAGAAGAACTGTCAAAAATCCCAGTCGTACTAATTGACTTGAACGTCTCTCTGAACTTTAAGGATGAACATGTGTTGAAGTTCAATTCCTGACCTGAGACGTACGCCTCTTGATGAAACATCACCAAAAATAACACTCCAGTACTTGATACTGTCAAAAAAACAAACAAAAAAAACGGGCCCAGTCGATCCAAGTTAGACGTCCTATATTATCTTTGGCGGATGCCTGGCAGAGCGGCTACAAAGTGTCTTGGTGCCACTCCAGACAAACCTTCCCTTCACGTCAGCAGTCTGTCGGAGACCAGGCCGTGGCGGCAGCGATCAGGTGATCCTCCCCCTGAATGATACGGAGCTGGATAACAGTTACCAAGGACTGTTGCACAAAGGCAGAGGCAGAGCAGGTGTGCAGACGTTCAGCAGCTCCTCAACCGGCTCGCTGTGTGCTGACCCATTCACTGTTGTTCAACCACTAATTGCTGATCACTACAAGATTACCAGAGCTCCTGACACTGGCCTGGGGCTGATTTCTTTAAGGCAAACAAGCATTTTGTTAAAAAAAAAAATGTCTGTAGCTGAATGACCCCTGGCAGATGACTTCACATATCTTGACCTTGAATACCTCAGTATATATATATATATATATATATATATATTGAAATATACATGTGCCTTGTGTAATGTTTTCTACCTGCTGTCTGTATCAGCTGACCCGCTAATTGAACCGCTTTCATTTCCCCCCACCGAGCCTTCAATATACACGTCACACTGGCTTCAACAGAGTTTCTCGTCTGACTTCTACCGACTAGACCACGCTGCTTAATCATAAATGAGACATCTAATGAGCAGGCAGTGACAAGTTTAAAAGGACTCTGGAGGAAATCACATTTGTCTGCAACATCAGTCAGTAAACTAGGACACCGCTATTACAAATCAACCTCTCTTTGGCCCTTGTCAGTCTGGATTCTGAAGCACACCCCAGCGTGGTACCAAACTAAATTGCAAAGAAGAGCACAAATAAAGGTTGGTTATACAAGATGTCCTTTAAGTTTGGACACGCGGGTAAAAATAAAACTTCAAACAACAACTTCTATATGTATACAACTTTTTATTCAAAGAACATCTTCAATATGATTTCCATCATTTGAGATGCAAAAGTTAACGTGTTTCACAAAATTTTTGTGAACTCAATGCAATAAATCAACATTGGCTTCAATTTTGGTACATAACTGCCTGGCAGTGTTCTAAGCTGCAGGGGTTTTGGCAGGGGGTGTGTGAAACTCTATAGAATATCCTTGGGGTCACATTTCCACTGGACCCTGAAGTCTGTGTACTAGTGAGTCTAACTAAACTCAAACTGTCAAAGTGTGAAGAAACTGACAGAAATTCTGTTGACAATTGCCAAGAAAAGTATTGATGGAAAATGGAAATTAGACCCCGCCCCCTTCCAATCAAGATATGGTTAGAAGAAGTCAACTGTTGTGTGAACCTGGAGAAAATATCCTACTGGATGCAAAAGAGAAGTAAGATGTTTTATATGATATTTCAATCATTCTTAAATTACTTGGAAAGTTCGCCGGCACACCACTTTGGTTCAGCTCTGTATACCCAAGCAGGGCTTGTAGGACTTAAGATGTGTGAGGTTGTATGTCTCACTGTGAATCAGGCGGTTCTTATTTATGGTTTTATTTTGTGTTGTGTTGTGTTGTTTTGTTTTATCTGTTGTCTCAGAGCCTTCCACCATGGATCAGGAGTGTTTATATATAACTTTT
>JAPTHA010000010.1:14290737-14320783 GCA_029814585.1 Gymnapogon annona
TCTAATCTAATCTAATCTAATCTAATCTAATCTAATCTAATCTAATCTAATCTAATCTAATCTAATCTAATCTAAAGCCGTCCTTACTTAGTGACACATCACACTCTCTGAACCAAAGAGAAGTCTCTTTCTGCTGCGTTTTTTCCAAAGACTTTCAACCAACCAACAATGTCTGCAAATATTTGAACTCGGTGCAACAATTCAGATCTGCAAAGCGTATCATTATTCCTACACGTCGATGACACCTGACGGCCCGAGAGCGTTCCATCCCTGTGTGTGTGTGTGTGTGTCCTGGTCTCCAACTGCAGTCCTCATCAGCCTGTTGGTGGGAGTCTTCCATCACAAGGTTTTTCCTCCGAGGGACTCAGATAGTTGTGTTAGCGTTGAGGTCACGTATGAGGGGATAAAGCTCCAGAAGAGGCCTGATACTAAGAATAAGAAGAGACAACGTGGCTTTAATTCCAGAACCAGCCCCCGCGTGTCATATTAGGGTGCAGTGTTTTCCATCAGACGGAGAGAGAGGCTGCGTCGCCTCCAGCGTCTTCTCATCTCGATATTTCCCTCGGGGTCAACCGAGGTCAGCGTGGACCAAGTGGACGACTGGCTGCGCCGGCCGCAGCTGCTCAGGGACGGACTCTGTTTTGTTTCATCAACGCGAAGTAAAGCAGATCACACCATTCCATCAACACCACCTGCTGGTCCAAAGCATGACCCATTCACTATACATCTACAATAACGTCTGTCTCCGCACAGCAACCTGCTCTTTCCTGGCTCTGACTCCTCACTGCTGCTGCTAATGTTGTGAGTGAAAACCGAAAATTGTCTGTAAACTGAAGCCAAAATTGGATATTGATTACTCTAGATACCTTTATTTAATCTTACCACCCCCCCCCTCACACCCACACCCACACACACGCCCCTCACATTTAGACCCGTGCTAATTATTTCACCTTACAATAAAAGTATTTCAGGTTTCCTCCAATTGTTCCTCCCACGCTGCTACCGCGGTGATGTGCCTAGTTAAACATTTTCAAGAATGGACAAGCCACCACATGCTCACATACAATATGGCTCAAGTGTGTCATAACACTTCAGTGGAAAATGTGCATAGACAAATGCACAAATTTAGCTAACAGGATTCAGTTCCACTGTGGCGTTATCTGATAGTGTAATCCTCCTCCTTCTTCTATTGCTTTCTTTTTTTTTAAGTTTATGTTAAACCTTAAAATTTAAGTCAATTTTAATTTACTTTTTTTTTTTTTTTTTTTTACAAAACCAACCTTCACTCAATTGTTATAAGCTGTGAAAAAACATTGCGCTCTGAGATGCAGTGTCTGACTTATTTCACTCTGGGATGCAATCGAAATATCAGGAGACTGACGGTGTTTCTGCTGAGGTTTAGAAAAAAAACAAAGCAACACACCAGCCACCTCTCTCCAGCCCTTGAAGACGGACCTTTCTTGAATCCTGAGAGTAGCACATGGAGCACCCGACGCCTGAAACAGCAGAGCGGCGCAGACGCACCGTCAGCCTCCAAAACCTAAGCCACAAATTATGTCTGGTACATGGAAAAGATCATGTGGCCCTGCAGTCGGAGTAGGGGTGGTGAGAACGAGGAGTTTGGTGGTAACTGGGTTGGGATTGTACGGATACGATTTACATTCCTCTTGAGGGATGTGATATCAAGACAAGGTCAGACCAAGGCTAATATATACGACTCTGAGGAGAGGGAGGAGGAAACTCATCCGAACGACTCTTTACTCAAACTGACTGGACTTTCAAGAAAACAATACTGTACGATTTTAATAACTCTGACGGTTGCAGAACCTTCACACACTGGCATCAATACTAATCATTCACCGTTCAAACCCTTACATTGGCTTTTAATAGGACAACACGTTTGCCCCAAAACACCAACACCGAAATGTATATATATGCTGTTTGGAGTGCATTTCGGGAGATTGCACCTTTCAAGGAAATACCTCAAACTCCATCAACATCCTACAGCGCATTCCATCTCATTTGAATCGCTCGGTGCACAAAAGTATGTCTAACCTCAATGCCCAGAGGAACCTCATTGTAATTGCAAAGAAATGTAAGACTGCAGGCTACGAGTCTAATCTCAACTGAGTATTCTAGTCACACTTTGGACCCAGAAAAACCCAGTCGACTCTCTCGTGCCGTTACTTAAGGGTTCTTGGGCGACACTCGATACGGCCGTTTTCGAGGAGGATCTATAATATTCACGTCCAAGTCGCGTTTTGTTCAAATTACATGCACATTAGATTTTTTTTTTTGGGAGAAAGAATCACAAAGAGTCAAGGAGGGTAAAGCGGTATCTCTCCGACAGCAGGGGAGGGAAATACTCTTGACAGCCTAAAGAGATTAGTGTCCATTACCAAACAAATTTCTGCTACCACCTACAACACTTATGACAGCCCTCGGTTCAACCCTCATAGGAGTCGGGTAAAAACCACACGCTTTTGTCCTGGCGGCCGCGTTCCCCTGACGCCAGTATGAAACAAGCTCTGTTTTCTCGGTTGCCCCGCTCTGAGGAGAGGGGGCGAGTGTGTTTTAAGAAGGGTGTGGGAATCAATTATCCCACTCGAGAGACGTGCAGGGCCAGTGGGTATTGCTCGGGATTAGTGTCCATTCTAGTCGTGTACTGACAAACCTTCCCGCTGATCTCCTTAAAACCAGGTGTTATTAAGACGCAAGGCCCTTACCGGGGGCCGTTGGGCTTTGGAATAACTGCCCTCTAGGAATGACTGACAAGCTTATAACATAAAAAAACCCCCACATTCCAATGCTTTCATGTGCTCACCTGTATGAATAGTCAAATGATATTGAGTGAGATTTAAAAGTGAAATCATGCAAACGCACAAACGTCGGCTGCGCCTCATCTGTTCCTACACGCATCTGCTGCAACTCCTTTGTGAATGCGATCCTTTGTACGTTTCCATTTAAGGATCTTAAAGAGTGGAGCTGCCTGTCTTATAATTACATGCCTCACGAAAAGTCAAATCACCAACCCATCTCTGGAGGCTAGCTATCATCACAGACTCAATATCACGTCAAACACGCTACAGTAATTATCAAGCCCCACTCGCTTTAATCTGTAATCCGAGACGGCGTTTTGTTTGCACACAGAGGGTAGAAACTTGGCCCATCTGGAGCTGCGATCGGTGGTGAATGCGTTTGATATTGCTGGAGATTGGAAAATGAATAGACTTCATCTAGAATGCTGGCAGCAACAGCGCTCCCCAGGTGTAGCCGAGAAAACCTGGCCCCGTTCCCGACTTCAGATACCTGGCACTCTGTCTTATAAATGCCAGAAATCAAGGTGTGTACGGACAACAAAAGATGTCAGGTGGTAGCCGAGCCACTGAAAGGTGTTTACACAGGAGTTAAGTAGGGTTGTCCCTGACTAAAGAGACCCTGAGCTGGCAAAGTCTGAGGATATTATTTACAAATCAAGAGGTCAACTTAGTCAACAAGGCTGTATTAGTGCTTCTCACTCAGTGTTGCTGTCAAGCGTCGAGAATAAATCTGTCAATATTTCTGTCACAGCAGTTAAATGACTCACGCCGTGAACTACAAAACAAACGCTTCTACAATTTGCTGTTATTGTAATAAATCAAAACAGGCTTTGTGTGTATGTGTGTGTGTGAGATGGTGTTTTATAATTTCGAGTAAACTCCTTGCGTACACGTTAGAGAGTCTTTCCTGTGACAATCGCCGAATGTTTTGGTAATCTTCAAATCTTATGCAATCAATGCGTAGGAAGAGTAAATATTTTTCAAGAGTGGGCCTGCCAAAAGGTTCCGATTACTTGCCAGGGTGATTGATAGTTTGCCAATTGATTTATGGGTCCACAATATGATATTCTGCAAAGCGATTAAAAAAGTTTCGTCTTCAGCTCTTGTGAAATCGCCTACGGTCATATTTGCGGACAAACTGACTCTCTTGGTTGTGAACTGCAGGTGAACTCGCCCCCAGTGCGTGCGGTTGAAAGAACCGATCACCGTGTCTGTGAAAGACAAGACCAGACTGATATTTAACTTTGACAATCTTTAACGAAAAGAAAAAGTCAGACAGAAGTGCTTTCCGTCCTATATGATGGGAAGTATGATGCCGAGGTCGACGCGACTTAGCTTTGACTTTGGAAACAAAAGTTTGGATCACATGTCCGTGGAGCACAGTAGTCAACAGATAATAGGCCGCTGGTTCAGTGAACTCAGAGTCAAATTCTGATTCTTAATTTCAATAAATGTAAAAATACCTTGATGAAATTGTCTACATAGGCGCATTACATAGATGTATGTTTCTGTTTAGTGCTGTGGTTCATGTTTGTGTGTGTGTATGTATAGATGTATGTTTTGTTATTGCTGTGATTTATGTTGGCATGTGTGAATAGATGTATGTTTGTTTTGCTGCTTTGTCAAAAAATGTGTCCTTGTGAGACATTAAAGGCCTATGTATCATATTGTATTATGGAAGATGATTCTGGTGAGTCCACTTGTTGCTCAACCTGATATAACGACCTAATATATATAACATCCTCACTACATTTGAGACTTTGCTTCCAGCGGGTTTTGCGGTGTAGAGCATATAGGGAACATGACGTTGAAAAACTTTGCAGAGGTCTCAGACAACACTCACACGACGTCTATAATAGTTACTTTCAGCAGGATTCTTAATTTATGCTTGCGCTGCCTCGAGACTAATGCATTATTCTTCTTTAAGTTGATTTAACCACACCAGGGTTTGCTCACACTGGGAATAATCTGTCACTGATTGAAGGTAAACATGTTTTTAAAACCATAGAGTCCAGACCAGCTCCGTTTGTCGATTAAAAACGCCCACAGACCAGACCATCATAAAATATAAAGACAATGGCGCAGATTTATGAGTGTGTAACTCGAGAGTGCATTATGAATCAGTTGACCAGTCTCGGAGTATTGCCATACTACTCTCTCCCCCTTTCTCTCTCTCTCTCTCTCTCCCTCTCTCTCTCTCTCTCCGTGGATGGGAGGAGCGCAGCGCAGCTCCTCTCTGTATAAGAAGTGTTGAACGTTCAACAAGGGATTTTAAACAGCTACTCAGGAGAAACGAAATGATCTGCCCTGGAGCCGCAGCAAAATGCTGGATGGACACCTACTCCTGGGATGGTTATCGTTCACAGTTATAGTGTGTCTTCTCAACTTGCCTGGACCAACCGCGGCGTATTTCGGGTAAGGACTGTGCGTATTTGCGCTGCGTCTGTGTGTGGATGCTGCTTTCATTGATTCGATTGGTTGGAGCAGGTAATAATCATTATTATTTTTTTTAGATAAGTTTATGCAGGTAGTAAGAGGGGCAGATGGGAGAGGGGTTCGGATGTGTTTTGCACGTGCGCGGATTGCGATAAGAAGTTGCGGGTTAGTTGCGGTGTCAGTTTGGTGCGCCTCACAGCTGGTGGTTGCAGCAGGTTGTCCGCACATGATCTGAAGCTGCTGACAATTCTGATTTTTTTTTTTCACTCCCAAACCCACCCACCCTTCTTCTTCTTCTTCTTCTTCTTTTTCTTCTTCTTCTTCTTTGCGAATAGCAGAGTCAGCGGGTGTGTGAGCCATATCCTACACAGACGCATCTATTATAGGTAGTTCTAGTTGCCTGAGAAGAGCCCCCCCCCCCTCCACCCCCATTCTTTCCTTTTTAACAATTGAGCCAGCGCCCACTGTTTAGGAGCTCCTGGCACGTCTGAATGGCAGGTAGCGGGTCGAGTGATTATTTTGTTGAAACACTTGTAAAATCATATCCTTAGTCGACTCTGAAAACAGACGCGGAGCGAAAGGTGAGTGTATATGGTTCAGACTCAACAGCTGGTAACAATAAAGCAATCTTGACTGACTGAACTGGTGGCCGAAACGTCTGCTCAGCTTGCATAGAAAATTCCCCCATCCAGCATAAACATCACACAACTCTGGCACTGACTTTTTTTTTTCTTCTTCTTCTTCTTCTTCCCTGCCTCTTCCATTAAGATCGAAAAACAGACGGAACACGTGTTAGGAAATTCATCTTTAAAATTGAACATTTCATGAATCATGTCATCTACACGATAATGTTTAATTTAGAAAAGCTCGTGAGGGTGTATATTTCAAAGTAAGTCATTCCCAGGGAACGCCTTGGATTTTAGGTGTAGCCCACTATGACCTCCACTTCAGAATGGCTGTTATAATGCATTCAAGTCCAGTTTGTCTGCTCACACGAACCTCCACTCTTGGTTTTTCTCTGGCTGTGAATTGCAGCTGTGAACATTTCCACTGAAGGGAAGTGAAGGTCGTGCGTGAGGTCAGCGTGTCAGGTGGTGGACCAGCAGTATTTCACCTGCGCGGGGACTTGAAATGTAAACTAATAGAGAAAACACCTGATCTCGGGGGAGACAAATTGTCAAGATGTGACCAAAGTGGGACTAGGTTTTAGTGGTTTTGTCGTAACTACCTTTTATCTGTTGATGGATGTTGCTGGAGCTCCTTTCTGCTGAAAACCTGCTCCCAGACAAATGGCTGCAGACCGTGGAGTGATGACACTCGAGGCCTTTCCAGCAGAGTCAAATTTATGGTAGGTATGGGTGCAGTGCAGGGTCCAGGAGTGTTAGGTGATCTGGGATCTGCCGCTGTGAGACAGTGCAGGAAGTGGCCCCTATAGGCCTGTTGTGACTGCGGTGCTTAAACCTGCCAACTTGTTTTGGTCTTATCTTCTTGTGCGTTTAAAAATAAAAAACAAAAAAATCACACTGAAAAGTGAAAAAAAAAAGCACAGACAGCCTGATTTTGGAAGTAAAGTACAAAAAAACACGTGCGAATATGGTGTGTTGTTTTAAATTTACCTCCATTTTGTCATGTCTCTGGGTAAATGTTGTTCTCCTGGGTGTTTCGCTGAAGTCTTGGCACTGGTTTTTGGAAAGTGGGTGATGCAGACATACTGTATGGCACCTGTAATAGCTGGAAACGTGTCAGGCCTTCATGGTAAAACGTCATCATCCACAACTATGGAGCACTTTCCCCCGTCTCTGTATTTGATTTCAGTGTGGGACAAGCGTAACACCGGGCTTTGTTGCGGTCCACCTCTCCGGAGCGGTGTCACCCTTTGGCAGGCGGCGCGCATTAAGACTGACGTGCCAAATTGGCACTCGCGTGGGCTTTAATGGTCCTAATGGTAATGCATATTTACTTATTCGGTTAGCACTTGTTTTCAATTCCCTCTGTCAGTCTGTTCTCTATCTATGGTCTCGGTACTGCACGGAGACATGTGGTATTACAATACTCCAGATTTATTATTCCGTGGCCCAGCGAGAAGGGAATATGAATGAGTGTCAGTGAATGATTTAGCCCTGCAGCTGAGGAACACGAAACGGGCCGAAAGAGCCGCGCAGGTGACACAGATAAAAAATGTGACTGCCCTGTGGCCAGCTTCCCAGAAACCCAACACCGGTGACACTCCGGTACAGTCCTGCCTCGGCTGTGACTGCGGGACGTACTAACACAAACCTGTTCAAATAAATATTCCACGAGCACGAGGCATCCGAGGGCCTCCTGGGTACTGATTTACTCAAAATAGAGGGTCAATGTTGCATACCCAATTTCCAGAGTGCGGTGGAGCGTAAGTGTAACATAAACACAATCTCTCCTGCCCATAGTCTGCGCAGCTGAGGGTGGGGTGGGATTCCTGGCGTAGTCGAGCACCCGCTTAAATTGTCATCCTTTGCCACAAGAATGTGAGTGCTCATTTTCTTTCCCTCAGCCTGTTGTGGCAGGTGCTGGTTCTGCTAAATCTGTTATCATCAGACGTCCAATCAAGACACTTCAGCGGAGCTTTGGTTACTTGGCTTAATAGGTTGTAGCACCTTGATGGGAAATTGTATAAACTGTCAGGAGAAGGAAGCGCCTTGTTTGCTCCGTTGACCCCTGGGGCGGCTCGATCGTGCCATTGCATGGGTTTAAATTTGAGTTTTGGTAAAAGGCATGTCATTCTGTGGTCTTGTAAACTCGGCTGAATGCGAGTCCTAACACTGAGTCAAGAGTTTGTTTTTATTTAGTTCGTGTGCGACATATACAGGAAGACTACCCACAGTCATGCAAGCCCGGGATTTACCAATCACCGAGATGCTGTAGCATCCGGAGGAAGCAGGTCCACAGTGGTTTCCATGACTTGATATTTAATCCCGGCGATATCTTTAACCCCGTTTATCAGGAGTTGTGTCTCGCAGTGGAGCTGGTGCCTTTTCTGATGGTATTATTGTTTTCAGCGCTCCATTAGGTGAGGCAGGGTGCCAAAAACAACAGGGCTAACAAATGAGATGTGTGTAAATTGACTGAGGAGGAGTGATTTTTGAAGCATGCGGCTGTAAAAAGTGTTTTATCACTGGGCTGAATTAGTTCCTGGTGTGAATCAAGAAGCCCCATTTCTGGTGAACGGAGCAGAAATGTAACGAGTTGTTATTTAAGTGGCTCTGTGTAAACATTTCCCTTACTTGCCTGCTCTCCCTCTCTCTCTCTCTCTCTCTCTCACTTTCTCTCTCTCTCTATCCCCTCCCGTCTTCTGGTTTGCCGGCCTCATGTGCGTGCCGGCATCCCTGCAGTGGTTTGTGGGAAGCTGCTGGGTGATTACCACTCATTAGGAGCAGCACAGTTAGTGTGGGCTCGGGCTGGCGTTGGCTGGCAGACAGTGGTGGCGGGCGTCTCGTTACCGGGCCTTAAGGACTGATTAGGCCTGACGTGCAGCAGGGCGGGGAGCGCCACTGATAGAGGGATTTCCCAACTTCATAGGATATCCTGTGGCTACAGCCACACCTCAAAGGGTATCACTTTACCGTGAGCCAAGAAGATAGGATTCTCTCAGCACTGGCATTGTGACCATGTAGTGTGGTGAGATCACGAAAATGGGGGTCGGGGGAGTGGGGGTCTTAGATAACCGGCCACATGGCCTCCAAAAAGAGAGAGCTTTGTTTTCTTTATATTTCTTTTTGATGCGTCTGGATTTTGAGCTGCTGTGACATCCATGTAGAGAAGGCTCGCCATACATGCAGCCACCACAGGGGGGTGCAGGGTCTTCTGAGAAGGCAACGTGGTCCTCAATCAGCATTTTGTCACCTTTTTTGTGTGTCACAGTAGGAGAGTGGGAAATGAAAGGTGAAGAACATGAAACGTAAAAAGCAGCCACAGCAAGAGTGGAGAACGGGTCAGTGTATGCTCATTTGCGGTCAACCTGCACGACACGTACAAAAACCGTCTGTCAGGCTCATGCACACCAAGCACAACGTTACCTCTCACACACTCACCGAGCGAAAACCGTGCGGCGTTAGTGTTTACGCTATGGCTTGAATCATCAAAAAATGCGGAGGTTGGTACACACCTTTGTTTTGAAGGCTTGAGCGGTGCCTGTCGCGGGTTGTTATGGGGCTCGCACTGTATAATAACACGGTTGTACTGAATATTTCTGAAGATTACATGGTTTGCTGAGGGTTTTTAAAATGTGTTTGGCCTGCTCACATCCGAATAACTTCTGGTTCTGGTGTCATCAGCCTGCCGGGTGAGACCGCAGCTAAGACGTATTTGATTTTAAATGACGGCGGCTCCAGCTCATTCCCACCGCTCAGCCGTGCACTTCATTGGTGGAGAGTCAGAAGGTACGGGAAGGAAACTCCCATTGAGGGAAACTCTTGTTGGTAAGGGTGCAAGCGCGCATGATGATCTTTGCAGACGGGGTTTGGAGACATGGGCAATTTGCAAAACAGGAAAACTAATATAGACTCAAGATACTTTTAGTGGTCGGGCATTGATGAGATGATGCTAGTTAGTGTGACCGCTATGTCCTGTGTTTTCCATCCTTGACCACAGGCGAGTTTCTCTGACTGGTCTGTGTGTGGATGGAGGGGAGACGTTGCACTTCAGACCTGCCAAGATTAGCAGATTGACAAACCCTGACTGAAGGATCTGGTTTGGTGGAGGACAACCGTGCACTTGGACTGTCTACAGTTATGAAATATTGACACATAACATAATCCTTTGTGGAACAGAAGCGTTTGAAATATGCCATTTTAATGTTCGAGGCTGATTTTTAAGAAACATAAAGAACTAAACAAAGTGTTCTATACCTTTTTAAAGACAGATTTTATCAGGACGATTATCACACATGCACACAACCCTATAGAGGCCTGACCTGACTTGCACTCAGATACTCCATTTAAACATGCCTGTTTGCCAAATGGGTGTTATTACAGAGACTAAGGTTTATCCCAAGAGGCATATTTATCCATAAAGCCCCAGCATTAGTTTGAGAATGGACATTGTCAGACATACGCTGACATGAATGGGCCTGGGCACGGCACTTGATTTTCACAGCAATTAACCCCCGGAGGAGTTTTTTTTTTTTTTTCCTTTTTGTTTTCCATGGGGAAAATAACTCATTTGCATAACTTTCTGCTGCTTTAATTGTCAGTCAGCTGTCAAAAGAGTCAAACCTTTTTTCTCTCCAGGCAAAAAAACAAAAAAACAAAACAAAAAACTGAGCTGTTTGTGCGTGCACGGAGACCTACGTGCTGCTGGGGAATATTTGTGTGATGAGGCAAAAACAACAACTTGGCTGCATTTACTTGTAAATTGCTCTCACGACAAATGTTTTTAGCAGCAAGATGACAAACAACAAAACTGTCAACTTTTTCTTATTGGGCGCCTGGAACGAATGGAAAAGATTCATTTAGTGAAGAGGGAAAAAAAACCCTCTTTAATCAGCAGCTAGAAGTTACTGAGGCATGAGTGATTGCAAACAGCTACTGTTTTGTTTTGGAATTTGAGGTTTGACTTTGCATGCTTAGTTTATTCACAGAAGTGCTGTTGCCCAGGACCGAACAAACACAGCTCATTTAAATAATATGGCTCCAAATTTGCACCGTTTTTTTTTTTTTTGAGTCAAACTGGTTTCTCTCTCTCTCTCTCTCTCTCTCTCTCTCTCTCACCAAATCGCCATAGTCTGAGTCTTGTGTCAGCATGTGCGACTCAGGAGCCGAGTACAGTGTGTGTGCCTGAACGTGTTTGGTGCGTCGGGGCGCTGGTACTGGGTTGTTCTGTGCCATGGCGTAGACTAGAACAGGGGAGTCATGCGGACACTGCTGCGCACCCAATCTGTGCCAGTCACACAGTGACTATAACTGAGCTGCTGACCTTAGAAGCCTTGAGTTCTCACATAGCAGTTAAACCTCTTATCATGCCCCACACTCCCATTCCCAAATCTAGGGCCTGTAGTCCTACTGCTCAGCTACCATTTACTGCTGTGGATTAAAAAATGAGGCTGAATACTACTACCCCCCCCGTCCCTCCTTTTTTTTTTTAACGGTTTTCAAAAGAAAGATATATTGTTAAAGCAACATATGTGGGAGAAAAAAAATCTGAGCAGTGAGCGACATTTAACTGGTACTAATACGTCATGTCATTCGCTTAAGAATATCAAACGCCAGCATGTTCAGTCACTTGACTGGATCAGTGGGAGTAGTCGGGACACTGCCTGTGTGGATTGGAAATGACCAGAAGGGACAGCAGATGACACAACATTGGGTCATATCCTGTTAGGTCATACATGATAGCAGACCCCCCTGCCCCCCCCTCACTTTTGCATCGTGACTAACAGTGCTTCTACACATTGAGTTGCATTCCTACAAAAAGAAAGAAAGGCTTATTACTCAACGAATAATGACTTACAAAGTCTCAGGTCGGTACCGCTTTGGTTTTCAGAGTCACTTTGTCATGTTACTGTACTGTGTCAGTCACTGCGTGTTAGGAGTAGTCACAACACCCAGTGCTTTTCAACCACTGGCTAATCTTATCTCGGCCTCATACATAATCATTTACACTTTCCCCTATTTCTGGTTTTAATAACTCAGGGAAAGAACGGTGTCACTATGATCGTCAGGCAGAAAAGGGCCTTCAAAAATATAGTTCGCTGCCAGGTTTCTTCTCTTATAAAGCTCTTTTGGAGGTGGACAATAGCCTGGAGACTCCTTGTGTATAGCGGAGAGTCATTCGACACTGAATCATGGTTTCTTCAATTATTCAGGTTTAAGCTGTGGAGCACATTGTCAGCCATGGTTAGAGTGGGCCAGAGGGAAAACACCACACACACTCGCATTCCTACTACCTCTGGCATGGCCTAAGCTGTGATACACCAGATGGGACTTGGGCAGGGTGGTCTGAAGTTCATCCAACATTTCTGAGAAAAACATACACTTTTTTTTTTCCCACCCCCAAAAAGGAGCATTTAAACACCGTTGAAGGCAGGAAGGAAAAAGTGAAAGAGGGGAAAAGGAGAGCAGCGCTAGCGAGTTTAATTTCCTAGAAAAACCCAACTTTAATCTTTTAATGTATACAGATTAATCTCAGGTGAGCCTGGTCGTTTGTCTTCGGGGCGGTGGAGCTGCTCCAGGACACATGTTCTTGTCTGTCATTGTCTAGTGTAGGTTACCTTCAACCATGGCCCCTGGTTTTGTCTAGAGGAGGCTTTGTTTTGAGCCAACAGCTGGGGCGGAATGATTGGCATTCGTTTATAGTAATTGACCAGTGGGAATAGTGGAAGTCCGGAGAAGAGGAAAGAAAAAAAAAAGAAAAGAAGGCAAGGGGGTTGGTAATGATCTAGGAGACACCAGACCACACAACCGGCAAGTTCAGGCTGATGCAGAAACTGTGGCTTTTGTGCTTTTTCTGCCTGGGCGCGTTCAGCCACGACTGACTCTTCTAGGTGTTGACTTAAGGTAGTAAGTGCCCATTTGCACGTGCACATGCACACATGTACATGGTGCATAGACAAACTTAGCCAGCACCTGTTAGTCTTATGGGGAGGGAATGATAAACAGGCAGTGGTTGAAGATCGCTAAAACACTGGTTATACGCTATTGTATCCAAAGGCAGGATGCTGAAAAGAAAGAACACAATCATTTTGTGCATTTGTCTGATAAACGCTCATTCTGATCTCGACTTTTCATGACGTGGACCAAATATCAATAGTCCTGCTCTGAATTTCAATATAAAATGTACCTGGCCGGATTTTCTGCAGAGCTGGAGGTGGAGCTGGATTTGTTGAGGCTTACTTCTATAAACACCTTAAACTGAGGATGTCAGTGCTGTGATCAGAGTTAGAAACACCTTTAAGGATAAAAAAGTAATAAAAGTATGCAAAACATATGAGACTAAATCTTAATGCAACCTAATAACGCAGGAAGGAACAATGGAAACAAGATTCCTCGTTTAAAATGGAGTGAAAGTTACATCTGAAAATATTCAGATAATAAGATATCCACGTTATGTTTAATTTCATATATGTAAGTCACATAAGAACAGGAAAAGGTCTATTTTGTAATAGTCTAATTGATCGATCAGCTAATTGTATTAGAGCTACGTCTAATGTTTGTGGAGTTTTCTGCTTGAGCAGCTTTGGCCTCCTGAGATTTACTCTACACCACACGGACCGAGCTTCATTGTTTGTACAGTATATGGTTGGATGAGTGTGTGGATAACACTGGCACCTACAAAAGCCCTATAGGTTTGTAACATATACACCAAAAAAAAAAACCCCACCTTCTAACTTCTAATTATTGTTCTTGCAGGAGCATTCATATGTTTTCCACTATCTAAGCGTTTGGTTATTGTTACACTTTTTTTTTTTTAACTATTTACACACCGACGCGAATGCAGAAGGACCGGTTTCTAGTTGAGGGTCGCTCTCAGGACTTGAACATTAAAAAGCCGGAGCGGGTGCGATGACGGTAAAGTTTTGCACGAGTCAATGATTTCCTCAAGGGATCGACTCCGAGGCTCTGCGCTGTGAAATGAGGCATTTTTAACTGAACTGCGCCGCATTGGAAAATGTATATAAAGTAGATGTCACGGCCAATGGGAGGTGCTGACAGGTAAAGAGAAAGGCCTAAACAAACTGCAGTTCCTAAATGAAAGACAGCGGAGGAGGCGCAGCGTGAGAGTAGGTCAGGGATGTCTGCGGGTGTGTAGGGGCAAGTGTGTGAATGGAAAAAGCAAAAGCTGAGCAAACAGCCAGAATCCCACCTCACGTAGGATAATAATGAGTTTTTATACTTTATGTTGGTGTTATATTCCACATGTAATCGCTGTTGCTGTGCCAACACCTCAAACAAAAACACCGTCGGAAAATGGCCCATGATGTGAAACCACAGGGTTACATGTTCTTATGTCTTCATTTACTACAAAGTACAACACGTGATGGTGCTTAGAGTGCTTCACTTTCTCTTTTAAGAAGATAAGCAACTGCTATGCATGTGTTTTACAGAATAGGTTCATTGTCATGCACACTATATGAAATGTTTCCAGTTAATTACTTTAAGTCAGTAGGAAGTTACAATAAGAACATGTATAGATTAGAGACTGTGAGAAATGATTGCAAATCAGTCGCAACTCATAAAATGTTTCACAAATTTCTGATTCATCACTTCCTTTATTCATAGACCTTAGAATCAGTGTGTGTTATTCCAAAGTGGGACGGTATAGTTTAAGGTGAACTGAGTTGATGTGTGCTCAAGTTGTTCAGTTTTTCCTCCAGGAAGCATTTTAGTTTTTGGAAAGCACAACAATGATCTCTGTTCGTCTGCGTCGGATTCACAAGTTAAAATTTTTGTACGATTTTTGCCATTCTCTTCAGTATCCCCCCCCCCCCCCTAAAATGTGTTGAATAAGTTACGGCTGAGTACAAAAGGCAGAAACAGTCACTTTATTGCACATCACCGTATCGGAATGCGTGACTCTTGTGTAAGTGTAACAGTAGGGGTCATGGTCAGCCATCCAGAAAAAAATGTTACCTTTCATTTCCTGCAAACCTGAAAAAAAGAAGTTTGCCTTTCATTTTATAAACATTCAAAAAAAAAAAGCAAATCCATTTATGAATAAGACAACTTATGTAGGGAGAGGAGGTTGTACATCTGTGATACCATTTGAGTATTTTCTGCTCTGCTACGCAGTGGAAACATGCAGCAGCCGGCAGTTTCTCCTCTGGAGGCATGAATTATGTCTCCATTCTCACATCACTTGTCTTTACACTTTGCCCGCCACCCCACACCCCGACTCCCCACAACCCCCCCGGCTGCCTTTAACTAGCGAGAAATATGCCTTTGTGTGAAAAAGCCGCAGAGACAGTAGCGTGGGGATCAGTGTCATGTCATCTTTGGCCCCCCTCCAGCTGCGCTCACACCATCTTTTTGTCTCAGACAGGCAGACGTCACACAGACAGTTGAGGGCTGTCACTCTAATGGCCTCTTTGTTTTGGCAGGCATGTGGGCTTTTGGAAGATTTGACGTTGATACGTGTTACTATGCGCGTCTCGTGGAGGAATGTGCGCGTCACGTTGGTGGTATTGAGTAAATTAAGACCACCATTTGTCATCTGGATCTCTTTGTTAAGCTATACTTAAATTAATCTTTGTTTGTTTGGTAATTTTCGGTCTGATGCAGTAACGTGGGTGCTTCATGCTGCTCGGGGTCTTGAATCTACACGACTTTTCTTCTCCGCTGATGTCTTAAATGGATTTAGGCAGGTACTCCACGTGGCGCCATCATTCAATCCCTGACTGCTTGCTTGCCATGAGAAATGTTTTGGAAAAACTGTCAGTCATATGTAACACAGTTGGTCATCTGGATTGTTTGTTTTGGCACTTTGGGTATATTTCCTTGGCATTGTTAGCGTGGCATATTTTAACAAAGCACGAGACAATTAAGGTGAAAATGCCCATTATTCATAGAGTTGCAGTTCACATGCATTGTGTATGCCACTTTTTTTCCTCACTCTTTTAGCTTGTTGGTAGAGCAATCTCTGTCAAGACACAACTTGCCAGGTTTCCATTTAAAAATTCATAGCTGTCAGACAAGTGAAGGAAAAGGCAAACACACTTTGTCGAAAGGCAAGCATCTGACCTAGTCTGAAAGCAGACCCCGATGCCTCCACTTTGATTCCTCTGCTCGTGTTCTCCTCCAGCCTATGAATATATTGCACAGACAATATCGTGTAACATATGCAAACTATTAAATCCTTTGGTATGAACCTGAGGACTACAGGGGAAGTGTTTCAGTCAGTTACGGGACTTAAGAAAACAAATATCTTGTTGAGGAACTGGTGTGACCTTCGGCTATAGGCAGAAGTGAATATCAGTGGTGACAGAAGCCTTTTATGAAAAACAGTAATGAAACAAAAAAAAAAAAAGCAAGTCGTGTAGTTCAGCAGTCAACACTTTTGCTGCATTAACCAAACCGGTGCGGACATACAGCAGGTGCCCAGTACCTTTATGAAAATACTGTAGAGTAATCTCTTTTACACCGCCTGGCTGTGGCAGCATTCCCATTTGCTGGGGTTACTCTTCAGAGACGTTGCAGTCGGACATTTTTTGTAATGTATTTGGCTTAATGTGAACATTTCACACTTGAGAAGGGAAGGGCAACAAGTTGTGATTGTTGATTACATTATGCTTTGGCGTTTTGATATTCATTTGCAGTCCATCTAACTCCATTGTTTCCTCTTTATCATGATCTTAAACCTGGCGTAATGTGATTATTTAATATTCATTGCATAGGTCACAAATCACAAAGACCAAGTAAAATTAAAATACATTAGTTTGCTGCTGAATATGTACTAGGCTAATAGAAGCCCATATTGGACATCAACTGCTAATATCCTGATATTATATTAGCCGAGTTTCAATAACTGGACAAAAGTGTCCACTAAATGTCCTCCATCCCTCTGCAAATGCACCTTGGCTCGGGGACTTTTGTGACTTCTGTAAATCCATTTATTCTTCAGTTTCACTTTAAGGGTGTAGGAGGCCAGAAATTATATATAATGAACAACTCTAGTGCCAGTCCCGTCAGTTGGTGTGACCAAAATGGTCACAGGCTGACAGTCATGTCCCCTGTGTGTGTTTATGAAAGTAATGCTCTGCTTTCCCCATCACAACCTCAGAACGCTGGTCGTGGGTTTTGCCAGCTATGTGGCAGTCCTCGCTCGCGTGTTTTATATACGCTTCCCTTAAATAAACTGACAAAAGGAGTGCAAAGTCTGCCACATGTTCTCCATACCATCTTTAGAAATGAAACTTCTGCTTGTTATATTTGAACAGATCGCAGATTTAAGATCCCCCAAATCCTGGAGGGTTCTATAATGAGAGCGTAAGCCTCGCCGTGCGATCAAATCTATACCACACTGCTGGGACTGACATTCCTCTCTCAGAATATGATAGAAGTATTAACCCTTTCGTGCACAGTGGACTGCTACTTCAAGCCCTCAATGCAATACCAGGTAGTGCTGCACATACATGTAGTCTGACTCTCACATTACGCCACAACAGATAGATGCTTTACCTGTCACGGCATACTTTATAATCTCAATATACAGTGTTGAATTTCAAGGTAATTAAATGACACTGCTTCAGTAGTGTGAGAAGAGTCTGCACACGAGCAAAATAGTGTGTGAAATTTTAGGAAAAAGGAAAGTCCTGGTTCACCTCTGAAGAGAATTTGCTTCAGACACGGACACGCCTGTGCAGGAGGTTGATTTCAATCTCCGGCAAATGTTGAATTCCCCTGAACATTAACCACTGAACAGCTGAATTCATCTGAACGTTAACCAAAGTCCAGAGCGTTAAATGCAGCAGCTGTGCTTCCTGTCCTGTTTATGTAGTATATATTTACAACTCTTATTATTTATCCAGGAAGGTCAGCATCCTGCGCTTTATTGGATGCTTTTATCAGGATGTATTGGCTCTGCCTTTCTGTGCTCTTTCAACTGATCTGTTTGTGGTCTTTCCCTCTAGGTTGACAGGTAATGAGCCTTTATCTATCCTGCCACTGAACTCTTTACCAGAGGAGGTCACGGGCAGGGCCCACTACAAGCTGTGCGACCGGCTCAAACTTGAAAAGAAGCAGCGCAGGATGTGCAGACGAGACCCGGGCGTTGCAGAGACCCTACGAGAGGCAATCACCCTCAGCGCCCTAGAATGCCAGTATCAATTCCGATTTGAGAGGTGGAACTGCACCTTGGAGGGGCGCCACCGAGCCAACATACTAAAAAGAGGTAAGTCTGGGAGAGCATGGATTTATACACAATCAACGTGGACCGTTGGGAATTTAGTGTGAACCTCAAGCTATGATGCACAGGGAAGGTCAGGTGGAGTTCCTTAAATAACACTGAGACTAAGTGCGTCCATCCACAAGACAATACTTGGGGACGAATTAACCCACGCACACTAACAGGGCCACTAGATGCTTCCTGCTGTCAGTGTATTTAATTGTGCTTTACAACATAACCACTGTGAAACCATCTTTTTGAGTTGTTAACCAGAAAAGGTGGAGGGAACTTACTACAGCATATGTAACAAGAAATGTCACGTATTTGAACCCTAAAACTTTTTTGTCATACAATCAGATACTGGGATCAGATAATGTGTAGTCCCGAACATATAGAAAAGCACTATTCAGTCTGAGCTACATAAACCTACATGCGTTTCTTTTCTTTTTTTTTGTAAAATCTGAATTCTAACCTCGTATCTGCTCTTCTTGGTCTTATTTGCCGCTGCAGGATTTAAAGAGACAGCCTTCTTATATGCCATCTCCTCGGCGGGCTTAACCCATGCGATGGCTAAAGCTTGCAGCGCAGGCCGCATGGAGCGCTGTACGTGTGACGAGGCCCCGGATCTGGAGAACCGCAAGGCTTGGCAGTGGGGAGGCTGCGGAGACAACCTCAAATATGCCAACAAGTTTGTCAAGGACTTCCTGGGCAAACGCTCCAACAAGGACTTGCGCGCACGAGTGGACATGCACAACACCAACGTGGGCATGAAGGTAAGATGCTTTAAAAGACGATGCTTTAAAAGGCATTTAACACATCAAAACCCAGTCTCTTCATTGTGCACAACACACAACAGCCTGTGAAATCACCATCACCACCGTCTGTGGCCTGAAGAAGTCTATGATCGCAGTGGATTATTCACTTCAAGAGTTATTACATCACTATTTTGGGTATAAAGGCTGTGAGTTTTAAACCCAATGCTTGCCTTGCAAACTTGGTAGGGAGGGTAAAACTTAAGATAAAAATCACATTGCATTAAGGGAAATGTAGGATTTTTAACATCCTACATCCAGTCAGGACATCTGGACATTGGCGCAATACGAATAAGTGCTGCACGATATCTCTGAAATAGCACCTCCCATTTCAACTTCCAATTCATCACTTGCAGCCTATCTGTGACTCTGTAAGCAACAGTTTACGACCAACTGATAATTTGTCTGAAAACATAAAACTTTGTCTTAAGTTAAGCAGCTGTAAGCGTTCACGTACTCTGGGTTAATGTTTTAGGGGGAAAAAAGGAGGATTAGTCAAAGGAAAGAAACAATTCCTTTTAGAACACGGTACTTTTCTAGCGGTATATCAACTCCGACTTGTCACATTTCTTTGCCTTTTTATTGAAGTAATAATTCCAACGAGTGAAAGCAACAAAAGAAAAATGAGTAACAACACGCGCACATACATGTGACTAACCAGGACACAATGAGTTTGTACATGGTCAGAGTTTGTTTGGAGTCATAGACAGTATTTGAACAGGAATACTGGCTAATTGCTCACACAAATCAGTTAAATGGTGGGAAAACAGTGATAATAGAGTGGAGGCCGAGTTCTGTGCAATTATGTACATAAACAACAGCTTGAAGTGCCAATCCATTTGGCACCGTGTCCCGGATATACTGCACAGCCGTGTCTCTGGGTTTGATTTTCTAAGACTGCTATTTAAACAGCAGTCTTGGACAAATGCTGGTACATAACCATTGTCTGAAATGTATAATTACAATGACCAATGAGGAATTGAATATGACCACAAGTGAATGACACTGACAGAGTTAGACAGAGTTAAATTACTGAAGAAATACCATACCATTCCACGTCAAACGGCTAAACCTAAACTGATTAAAGTAATTGCTACTGTAAATTTGGTGAAATCTGAAAGTGCTCATTAGTCAATATTTGGTTTTCTCGCTCAGATTAGATAGGCGATGAGTCTGGCACAATTCAGCAATTGTTTGCGGTGAGCAAATATGTTTTTTTTTTTCTCGTCTTGGAAGTGATTTGAAATAGGGAAATAAAAAAACTAAAAAATAAAAAAAGAAGGAATGGCCCAAATCGAGTCAAGCCAAAGCAAACTGAACGTCTGGAACCTGTTACTTTCACGTGGGGTTTCTCATATTGTAGCCGTTTTCATTTGGGTTTCAAAATGAATTATAGCAGAGGCACGCTTCCCAAATGTTAGCAGACACAAACCTTTCCCAAAAGCTCTTCCTTCTTAGTCCGACTGTCCAAAGAGATTTCATTTGCGATAAAAGATTTACAACACTGTTTTTGCTCTTTCTGTTGATTTGCACATATAGTGAGGTGCACCACATTCGGGCTAAGTTCCCACACGGAGGAGAAAGCTGGAATGTGCTAGCCTCTGCACCCCCCCCCAAAAAAACTCACCCCCACTTGTATTTAAAAGCTGACCTAGCGAAAATTTTTTGACCTGCTGGTGTGATGAATATGCACTTCCTGTTCCGAGAGATCTTTTTTTTACAGTCCGTAAAAAGGACAAGATGTGATCCAAACCCCATCCAAGACAATGTGTTATTGTCATTGATTTTCACTCACACGCTGCTCTGGACGTTGCGGTCACTGCAGCCGTGAACTTTGGCTGACCGCAGAGGAGGTCAAGCGCTGTTACAATAACACCGAGTGGTCTTTTTTAGCTGACAAACCGTGTTTCGCTTGCAATTATGTATGATTATGTATGACGAGAGGTTTTTCTGGCTACCTCTTCTCAACTGTTTGTGAACTATTTACATTGAAAGGATGAGATGATTAAAGGTCTCCCTTTGTTTTTGCCCCTTGTTCGTTTCTGGTAGATGCTTCGTAGCAATAACCTCCTGTGACTCACCATCATAATTACAGTTATTGAGTTGAGTGACTTTAATCAAAATGCCATTCATAGTTACAATAACGATGTGAACGCATCCTTTAATTATTATTCATCTTCTCTTCTATAAAAAGTCAGACAGAATGTTACAGTGTTATTTTCCAACAATGCTGATAATTGTTCAAAAGTAAAAAAAAAAAAAAAAATCAAAGCCTCTGATTTCTCCCTGTTATTATGATATCAAAAGCAGCAGCGAATGTAATAATTTTCCATTGTGTCTTGTTATTCCTCCCAAACCACTTCACTCCACCCCTAATCATCTAATCATGAGCATATTGGGATAATTTGGGCCTTTGAAATGCTGCTTACCAAACAAAGACACATTATTTGACATGACTCTAATTACGTTCCTTTAATGTTTAATTGCGGCTAACGGTATTGCTTTGTCTTTGAACACAGGTAATCAAAGCAGGAGTGGAGACCACTTGCAAATGCCATGGGGTCTCTGGCTCCTGCACCGTCCAGACCTGCTGGAGGCAACTCCTGCCCTTCCACGAGATCGGCAAGCAGCTCAAGCAGCGATACGAGACCTCCGTCAAGGTTGGCAGCTCCACCAACGAGGCCACGGGGGAGGGAGAGATCTCCACGGGCCGGAACCAGCAGCAACAACTACAACAGCAGCAACAACAGCAGCAGCAGCAACAGCAACAGCAGCAGCAGCAGCAACAACAACAACAACAGCAGCAACAGCAGCAACAACAACCCCTGCCGGGCCTCAACGACCAGATCCCTCGCACTATGGACCTGCTCCACATTGAGGATTCTCCCAGTTTCTGTAGACCCAGCAAGTACTCGTCGGGCACCGCAGCCCGGAAGTGCTACAAGGACAAAAATTGTGACGCCATCTGTTGTGGGCGTGGCCATAACACTCAGAGCAGAGAGGTGACGCGGCCCTGCCAGTGCCAGGTGCGCTGGTGCTGCTACGTCGAATGCAAGCAGTGCACGCAGAGAGAAGAGGTGTATACCTGCAAGGGTTAACCTCCGTCGACACAGAACGCGAAAAAATAAAAACACACACACAAAAAAAAACAAAACAAATGATGGTTTTTGTGGGGAGGGGGGGAGAAGAAGTCTGTCGTTTTCATCCATAGTTTGGCCTTCACTGCTGGAACAACGTTCTACAAACAAAGGAGAATGAGCCGATGGAGAAGCAACAAGCACTTTGAGGGATTTCTGCGAGTTGGGTTTCGGAGGTCTGGGGTACGCCCGTCTAAAAACCCACTCAGACAACTGGGTCAACATCTCAAGCTTTTTGCCACCACGTTGCCTTGAAGAGAGAAAGCTTTTCCTAAAAAAAATTCAAATCAAATCTCTCACTCTATATATGTATCTATATATACTATTGCATCTTTACACAAGAAAATAACGATTAGCGTCCAGTTAAAGGAGGATCCAGTTCAAGCACAGTGACACCAACAGACTATATGTAATCTGGGGCCTTGCCCAAAGAAGAACTGTGTGTATGTGTTTTCGCATTTGTCGTTCTTTACATGTGTGTTTGTATGTGAGCACGTGAGGCGCATCAAGGCGGAGTGGGTGGTTTCTAAACGATGACACTTATGGCAATGAAAAACCATATTTCAGAGACTGCTACAAAAAGACAGGGTGTAAGAGATATTCTACACGCACATATTTACACTCAAACACACTGTGTTTGCATATGTATGTTAATAATTTCAGTTATATTGTAATGATATTATACAAGCCACTTATCTAACTATGTTAAAACAAACCACTAACCACACAAATGTTTTAGGTTTGTGTGCTCTTGCTCGTTTTTTCTTCTTGATTTATTCTGACAAGGCCCTTTGGAAAGCAG
Organism: Gymnapogon annona; assembly: GCA_029814585.1. Classification (NCBI taxonomy): domain Eukaryota; kingdom Metazoa; phylum Chordata; class Actinopteri; order Kurtiformes; family Apogonidae; genus Gymnapogon; species Gymnapogon annona. Next base: position 14,313,596 of record JAPTHA010000010.1, read on the forward strand.
CACACTTATGTTCGTTGTCTTGCTGTGCATAATTTATAAATCCTTTGGGACTATTCCTTCACAGGAAGAAAAGAAATTAAATTTTTTTCTTTGTAAATGTTTTTTTTTCTTTTTTTTTAATAATATAATATAACAGGACAATAACTAAACCAGTCAGTTTAGACTTATTCTCAGCCTTGAGCAAAGCAGTGTTCAGGAAATAACTTAAACCACTATTAACTATTTGGATAAAATAGGTAAAAGTTGTGCAAATCCATTGATATACAAGATGGAACAATGATCACTTGACCTGCAGACAGGTCTATGTGTGACTCAGACAACCGTTATATATAAATATATATATATATATATATTAAAAAAAAGAAGAAAAAAACTTCAACATGGGGCTCTGCAGAGCTTAAATCTAGTTATTAAGATATTATTTTGTATAACGTTTTGATACTTTGAAGTTGTAAAGAAAACTGTGGAGAACTGGAGGAATGTAGCCCCCTGCCATTTCACATCCTTCTTTCCTCTTCAGCCGCCATGATTTGATTGAGCCATATTCAGCGTGCGGACGTGCAGCATGTGTAGTAGGGCTGCGTCGGTTAGTCCAAACAGTATGGGGGCAACTGAGACGGAAATCCAACTTGATGTTACTACAAATTTTGCTCAAGTGAAGATGAATGTGCCGGCCTCATAGCTAATATATTTCTAAGTGTAATGATGTCTCGACGCAAACTTCTATCATTTCGATGCGGCGGAGGAAGACGTTGACTTATCTTTTTTCGACATACTGAACCCTACGAACTACAGTGACAGTTAAAGAACAAAGCTTGTGACTTTTTAATGTTGATGGAAAATGGCTCTCTTCAGGCAAATAATGCAGATTTTAAAAAAAACAAAACAAAGCAAAACATTGTAATATCAGCATTTAGTTTCTGGGAACATTATGTTATTTACTATAGGATAAAAGACCTTATATGCCTTTGTTTTAGATGGGTGTGAATTAACTACTGAGTGAGGGACCCAGCTTTGTATTATAGCGCCATTCACGCACTGAAGCCCAAGTCCTTTAAAGTATTTAAAGACCTGTATTTACGGATACAGCGCAGTGCAGTTTTTTTTAAAAGTTTTTTTTTTATTGTAAATAGTAAAGGTTTCTTCTCCTGTGGTAAAGAGACAAAAGTGAGGCACATGTTCATCTCTCACAAGCAACAGAAATTGGTAGCAATAAGAAAAACGTCAGGGCGAGACACGTCAGCGGCGAAGCATTCAACGCATGCAGCGGATCGCTGCTGTAGCGGGAGGGTTAACGGGTCGGGAAATCAGCGACGGCGTCGTGTGAACGTGCTCGGACAGACGACGGTCAGTGTTGTGGAGGAATGTCACCACGAAATCTCAACACGAACCGCAGTATTTGTCAGTAGTATCACACTTTGAGGACAAGACGAGAGCCCAGCGCGGGTTATTTGTACTGAGGAGACGTATTCCAAGCATTTTGATAAGAGGAGACATGCCAAATAAAGACCGGTCAGAACATATACATAGAACTTTGCACGCTACATGGAAACCATAATAGCTATGCTGAGACTGGAAGCATAAATGCCTGCTTCCCCACAGCTTTTGGTGTGAGCGTTCTCCACACGTCACTGAGCCTGACATTGAGGTTCCCTACTATTTAATAGGTTCAAACCGGCGAAAACAGGCGGGAATACCAAATGCGCCACAAGTGCATTTATACAGTACATTGTCTATAAATTGTACATAGGCCTGAAATTTCTCCCGAGAAAAAAAAGGAGTGTGACGCAGCAGTCGGTCACTTTTTAAGATGATGACGTCACAGTCGACCATATTCTCAAAATCCCAAAAAACTCTGCACTGTTTAGTCGTCAGTGGATCATGTACAAAATTATATTTTGTTGAAAAATAAAAAAAAAAAAAATTAAAAAGATAAATTATTTTTAAATATATTATGAGCATGTGTTTAGTGTAAATAACGTCAAAGACTAAATTGATTTTATATCCTGTATTTTTACTCTTTGTTTTTTTTTTTTTTTGTTCTTTTGGGGTGTTTGTTCTGTTTTGGGGTGGAGGCTTCAAGAGCAGCGTATACTTTCAACCTAAGTCACCGCGTATCGCAACATTTGCCGTTATTTTAAGCACTAACAAATCTTAACAAACTTAGATTTAAGTTGCATTTTATCTCATCACACGCTTGTTCCAGACATTTTCTGGGGGTAGTCGTGCACAAAATGTACACCAGTGACAATATTTCATAGGATTTGATCTGTCGGTATAATCTACTGCGTTGCGAAGAGTCGAGCGTCCGTCACCGTATGATCCACTACAAACTGATGAAGACCTGGTCAGTGTGGAAGTGGTTCATAGCAGCTTTGGATCACTTTACACGTCTATGTACCTTTTTTTTTTCTTTGTTAGGATTTGTGCTGTGCTGGTAAAAAAAAAAATATAGATAAATCACACAAACCATGTATTACCATTTGTGATGATACTACACCAACAAAACTCTGTCCATGTTCACTTATTCATGTCTTATGGGAATCCTAAATTATTTTCCTCTACCTCATGTGTATAGCTTGTAGGTATAAACAGATCACAAATGACTGGTAAGAATGTATTTAAGTTATTTAACATCTTTGTATAACAAAGGCGAAAAAAATCTGAAATAATAAATGAATTTTTAAATGATTTCACGTGTGACTTCATTCTTCGGTGACACATGAATAATGTAGTTTAATCAAGATGTTGAAATGAATCTTTATGTGTGTGTGTGTGTGTGTGTGTGTGTAAATAGCCTGGAGTGACATATTTATATCTTATGTCTTTAAAAATGTAATACATAAGGCTCATAGACTGTCAAGTTAAACAGAGCGGGAGGCTTTGGGTCTTAGAAATGTGATAAGCACATGCAATACTTTCTGCCATTTTGGACACTGAAGAATAATGAATAATAATGTCCAATGGATTTAGTCAACACTGGTGCTAATAATAAACCAAACAAAAAACATATTGCACATACATTCATAGCTCATGCCACTTTTTCCAGATCTGTACATTAACCCTTTCATGCACAGTGGTCACTACACTTTTTTTCTCTTATATGAATGAGTCTTAATGTGACAGTTGACCAAAAAAAAAAAAAAAAAAAAATACAGTATGGAAGTGTGAATGAACTTTAGGATTGTGTTTATTGAACGTACACGTGTCATTATTGCACTATGAATCCCTCCACCTCCAGTGTATTTTTAGTCTCTTTTTAGATTTTGTCCATCTCACACCAGGATGTGAAACAAGGTGGGCAGTGACCAGAGGGTCTACAGGTCAAATCCTTTGTCCTGGCTCTGGGAAAAAAAAAACTCACTGAAGAACCCGCGCCCCCACCGGTATGAAATCAGACGTCACTGTTGAGGTTAGTTGTTTATGGGAATCTGATACACGCTTGGTTGGATTTTCACAGTTTCAAACAGGATCACCCTCACTTTGCTATGACATTTGATATTGATGTAGTGTAAACTGATTATCAAGGCCTCTGTCATATTATACTTACGCACCAGTTATGACACTGATGTTATTACCTCAATGTCAAACAACGTTACGATGAAACTCATTAGTCCGGGATGTAAACATTTCTGCTTTTTGCGTCGACAGCGTTCAGACATATATACGTATGTGCCGGAGAATTATCCCGCTCCGCTCTGCTATTATTTCAACAATTTCTATTCCGTCAGCAGATGAGGGGAGATTTTCAGGGAGTTTTCTCTCTCAACAATCTTTGCGCATATCTTGTGGCTTCATCACGCAAGTCTTGAAGCCTGACTAATCCGGGAGAAAAAAGGGGCTTTGTTGATCCCTGGGCTGCGAATAGAATCATCCGGGTGCAAAAACAAAGCGCAATTACGCAGTGTTATCTGTTCTAATACCTAAAACACCAGTGGAAAAGCTCTCCATATCCCTGACACGTGTACCTAAATTAGCAGAGCTGGAGCAGCACCCTCTTGGTGTTAGCTATTCCTCCCCTGGGCCCGAGTTGCTTTTGCTCTGAGAAACTGAGAGGCTTTAATGTTCCCCGCTTGCTGGACTCCTCCTAACTTCCTGCCCCTGTACCAGGCTCTAATATGAACTGTAACTTTGTGGTGTGCTGTAATCCGACAACGTTTTGACAGCTGTTACCATATAGGAAGTGGGTGCAATGAAAGCACATGCAAGGCAAAAAACCCAAAAAAAACAACAAAAAAAACAACAACAACAAAAAAGCTCTATATGTCTTAATGTAATGTAACATATATGTTGTATATTTTAATGCGGAGGAAAGTGTGTGGATGCTAGTATGGTGTGGCACACATCTGATGACACAGGATCCACATATTATATATATATATATATAATATGACTAGAAATAATAAAGTCCAAAGGATAGAAATGGTAGATTGTACAGGGCTTTAAGTGAAGATTGGATTTTCAAAGGATGACGGCAATGAATGGAGCGTGTTTCTATTGTGGAGACAAAAATAGAAGGCTAAAGAGTTATTAATGGGAATCCAAGCATTAGCTGCTTAACCACAAGCTCACTTGGTAAAACATATGTGCCCGGCGCTATGAAAACACCTTAGCTCATGCTGCAGGTCTGTGAAACTCACAGATTTATGATTTTTTTTTTTCATCACATTAGGAAAAAGCAAGTTCCTTTTTGGAAAGTGTGATAGGGGTCTGAAGGGTATGTGCCTTCCTCGCCTCCTTCCTGTACCCTGCCCAATGCCGCGCTGTGTTTATAACTGTTTTTGATTGTTGTTAAGTACCTGTCAAAACTCCCGCTTTTGTCCGTCCTGCCTGGGAAAAAAAAACAAAAAACAACAGAAACCCTGAGCTCAGCATCTTCTGAAAATTAAGAAAACGCAGTGCTTTAGGGAAAAACACCGAGTGTGTGGAACGGGTTGGTGCGAATGTGCTCCTCCGCCAAGAATGAAAACGTCTGAATCAGCGGGCGAACTGTCAGTCAAACGGAGTGACAAGGGTTATAGGGCTGTTAGTGACACTCTGACACGTTTTACTTTATAAACTCTGGGGGTAAAAGCAATATTCATTTAATAAGCGCTTCAGTGGAGATTACTGGACTTGGCCTCTCCAATGATTAAACACCAGGAAGAGCGTTCAGATGTAATATATCTTTAAAATGCCCCGCGATATCGTGAGCTGTGAAAACTATCAGTGTTTTTCTTTGGAACTGAAGCACTCTATATTGGAGGTCTGCAGTTCTTTTTTTATTTATTTATTTTTTTTAACCTTGACTTTAGGGAAAAGCTTATTGACCGTGTCTGAGGCCTCCCCATAAGACGAAATGGATAATGATGATAACTGGATCGGGAGGTTCTCAACACTTGTTCACAATCATAAAAATGTCAGCTTCGCATGACAAAGCTCATTTTTCAGAACTCTCTGCCCCCCCCACCCCCTCCCTCCTTCAGTTTTAATATGCTACGTCTGAATTGAAAGATTCAATACTGCTCATAAAGTGTACCGACTCAACTGCACATCCGAGTTGACATTCACTTTCTGGAAAAACAGAATAATAAACAAACAAATTATTCTATAAATAATAATGGAGCATGTGTTTCTTTCATTGGCAAGCATACTTGGAAAGGGGTGGGGGGCTGGGGGTCGCCCCAGAGACCCCATAGCAGGGTTTCTAAAGGGATGGGATAAACATAGATCTGTGCAGACGCCTGGGCTTTTGGCGCGCCTGTTGCTTGCAATTGCACTGGGAGAACTGGAGCGCCTGCCAGAAGAGGTGCAGGGTTAGAAACATTTTATTCTTGAGGAAATTCCTCCTATTACTCCATTATTCATCAAAACCTCGGAGGAGATGGATGCTCTAACTGCTCTAACAGAGACAGTTTACAGGAAAACAGTTCATCATGGTAGATATCCGAGACAAGAGAGTGTTCTGATGTATCACCAGTAGGATGTATGGGATGGACATATATTCCTCAGTCCATCAATTTACTTGGACAGTAAGTACTTTGGAGATCGCTGAATGGATATTCAATACCATAACTACAGAGCATTATATGTCAATGTAGAACAGCCATTTACTATTGTAGAGGAGAAAATTTTCTTCAGCCAGGTCACCACCTGGTTTATGCATTACTGTTGTATGAAATATTAACTCCTGGGACAATTTGTGGGTTTTGTTTTCTCCCAAAATGTTGATGTTATATAAGCACATAAGGGAAAGTTGCACGACTATGATTCGAGGAGGACCTGGAAGTGTCTATCAGCAGCTGCTCTGACCTACGACCACTCATTTATGTCTGCGTGTGGGGTGATGGTAAGGAAATGACTCGTGTGTGTGTGTGTGTGTGTATGTGTGAGAGAGTGTGTGTGCGTAGTGGGGGAGGATGGTGTGGGGGGGCTACAATGGCAGGCTGATGAAAGTGAGGGGGTTTACAGAGATGGACCATGAAGCTGCTGCTGTCCAGCTCATGCTTCAATTGTGCAGTAAAGATTCCCCAGCTGTCCGCTGGATTAGCCCGTGTGCTTATGTGATTAGGATACATGGCACCGTGGCTAGACTAGGCGCCTCTGACCCGGAGAATGTAGATGAGATGGGAGGAAAAGGATGGACGGGTGATGTTGCCGGAGCCAGAACTCTGATGTACCCAACAACAACAACAACAACAACAACAACAACAACAACAACAACAACAACAACAACAAGGTCACACTGGCCTGTTTCTGTCATAGGCAGCAGAATGTGTGGAAGTATGACCCAAGTCTAACCAAGAATGCAGTTCAAATGCATCAGAATCAGAATACTTTATTAATCCTGGCAGAAATTGTTTTCTTACAGGTGGTCCATGTCGGTGTAAAGTATTAACCAGGAAAGGAAAACAACAATATCATTATTTGCAAAGAACAATATCTAACAATATAATAATAATACTAAAAATAAAATAATAATAATATATAACAATGTGTATAAACCATAAATGTGCTATCTACAGTATATATACAATGTATACACCATTGAACACTATATAGCATATAGTTGTTTTTTTTTACCAATATTAAGACATACAGTATATATGCATAAACACACCCACACACACAAACACACACACACACACACACACACACACACACACACACCCACACACACACACACACACACACACACACACACACACA
>JAPTHA010000010.1:14344794-14355001 GCA_029814585.1 Gymnapogon annona
TAAACTTAGACTTAGACTTAAAGGAAGTCTAAGTCTAAGTTTATGCAACACTGTACTCAAGCTTGATGGCATTTAACTGAAAATATTACCAATTTGTATATTTCAGGTATTTTTTAGAGGTTGAATGTACTGAACTAAATAAGCCAAGTTTCTTTGGGGTTCCCAGTCTGATTAGCAGGCCCCACTTGCAGTGAAAGTCTTTAAGTATCTAGTGTGCAAATTCTCATTGGTCCAGGTCAAAAGCATCTCTTGGCAATTTAATCAGTTGATGAGTTTTTGTCTTGGAAAAGATTAAGCATCTAGTATGTACTGTACTTAAATATATCAAACCCATTAACTACAGTTAATTATGCTTAAGTAATCAAATAAAATATAAATAACAGTCAGAATTTGGGTCCCTTGGTCCATTTGTCTTGAGTACATTAACTTTCAAAATATATCAATCATTTCTAATTTACTGCATGTTATGATTCTGCTAAAATGTCTTCTTCTCCAGCTTCTTGTGCAGGAATGAGAGAAATTACCACAATGCACTAATAAAGTCCATAAAGTGCTCAGGTTTTAGAAACCGTTGGAATTTTTCCAATTGCATAAATGCTGAACAAGTCATAGCCATCCAAACCGCATACACGCAGGGTGTGTTAGTGAGGACACGTCAGGTTTTAAAGAGTTAAAGGGGGAAACGTGATGATTCCATAACAATGATGTGTGTAAAACCAGTTTCGTGCTCAGTAATTGACGCCGTTTGTGGAGATGTAGCATTCTTTCGTTGACGGCTTTGATAAACGCAGCACTTGACTTATTCAATCTGAATATTAATACTGCAGTTACTCCTTGCCATGTACATTTGTTGCCATACTTGCCCTCACACGTCAGTTGATGCATTCCAGGGATTTTCACTGTTCTCTTTACATGTGGTGTAAGAACCAGTTTGACAGGCCAGTCCTCAAAAAACTGGAAACTGGATTTATCCTATTCAGGATTGTAGTGGGACTAGACCTTATTCTCTGCCAGTTCTTTTCACACCATTTCATAACCGTAGTGCTGTGCATAGATACGATCCCCTAGGATTCACCTAAAGGAACTTTTTTTTTTCCCTCACTGAGCCTCGTTTTCTTTTGCCAAAATCTGTTGAGAAAGGCAACGGGTGCGCAAGCCAACTGTCATTGCTGGGCCGTGACACGTCATGTCAAACACTGGACACTTAGCCGGTGGAATAACAGCTTTTATAACGGAGCAGCATAAATTCAAGACATGGCTTCCAATGGTCAAACTTAAGCTACAATTTGTGAAAAATCTCCATTATTCATAACTGACAAATTAGTATTCTAATCAGATTTATGACTATTGCTGTTGGAAACAAAGGCCCTCTGGAACCCTCAGACAACATGTATTAGTGTTTAACGTTTGCACTTGAATAAGAGTCAACAAATGAGGGTTTGGATTGGAGGACAGTGTTACTAGGATGGAAACTTCAAACCTATAAGAACGTGTCATTCATTAATGCCATACGCTGGGTAAGCATTATGTTTATACCGCGCAATATATAGCGTACATGTCTCGTATAAAAAGCGGATGTGAAATTAACTACAACTCGTATGAAAACACACTACATTCTCTAGCAACACACTGTAGAGATTTAAGAACACGGCCACAGACTTGGCACGAGCGTGGAAGACAGTCACAAAGTTGAATGTGGGCAATAAACAACAAGTCACGCAAATGTACAGTTCACATGCAACACAGTTGGTGATTCACTTAACCGTCTGGCTGAAATCTCATTCCCTTTGGCCTCGGTTACATATGGCATCATTTCTTATTACAGCGGCGCACAGACAAACACAGAACTGAATCTCAATTCAGGTTATCAATATAATACTCACAAATTACACCATGCAGGGAGAATCCAAGTAAACCTCTCTCGCTGCCAACTTCATTTGAGACAATGGAAACCTTTTGGTCTCCCCTCCCTGTTGAGCCGTCAGAACACTGCTCCCTCCTTACGTCAGCTCCGCTCCCCTATTAAAACAATATACGAAAGACTTTTGTGTAAAGGTCATTAATGACTAAAGGAATTAATATTGAGCCGCCGCCACGTCTCAAAGGGTTATGCAGATTTCCCACACAGTGGAAGTTCTGTTGCAGAGCAGGCCTCCGTGACCACCAGCGTCGTTGGGACACAAACATTAACATCGGGACGGACATGTTTCCTCCTAATTGGATGCCTTTCTTCAAACAATTACTAGCTTGCCTCTGCCAACCAGCTGGGAAGGGAAGGGCTCGACAGAGATAACACAATTACACAGTGGACAAAAGACATTCGACTCGGTCTTACATCGTCTGTTTCTGAAACCATTCTGTACGCAGGCCCTTAGACTGAAGAATACCTTTGGTGCTGTTAAAGTGAGGGGACTTTTACTTTAATATTTATTCATGTTCCTTTCGTTTAAAGTCACCACTATGCAGAATAATGTCTGGGAATCTCACCTTGACTTTTCATTAGACAATATTACAGTTACATTCATACACTGTAAGACAACATTCACAACACACAATGACAGGATCAGAGACAACAGACAACATACAAAAAAACAAACAAACACCAAAACAAACACAACCCCCCCCCCACAAACAAACACATAATTAAGTGAACCACATGTGTCACAGAGATACATATGTTCCTAAGAGTCCTCCTAAGAGTCCTACAAGCCCTGCTCAGGGATATGAAGCTGTACCAGTGTAGTGCACTGGTAAACTGGTTACCCAAGCAGGTCTAATTCTCTAATTCTAGACCTCGAAGTGTATTATGGGGTAATATCACAGTCACAGAATTTTGACTTAAAGCAAAGCAACAAACACCTCTCGTCTTGTGTAGTTGCATGCGACACTGCAGAACTTAAGATGATGATGAGATGCAGACTGTGTTCTTGTGTCAAATTCATCATATTGAACGTTTAGTTATTATCTTTAGTTACATACATTCGTATTCAATAATTAGATACTTTCTATATTGTTTAGTAGCATTCTAGTGTCCTAATATGTAGCTGCATCCTTAAGTCATAAAAAGACAATTATAAAAGGTACAAAACACAATATTTTCTAAAAAAAAAATTTTTTTTAAATCAATTCAGGCTATTTCTATATTAACTTCCATTTATATCTTATAGCCCACATTGGCTTTGAGGAGCTCTACTATGCTTGTTGACATGTCTTAGATGACGATGAAATGGGTGAGTGCTAAAGACAATGGGTTGCTAAACCATTGTTTCTCTGCACGCATGGGTTTAAAGCCATCTTTGTCGGCAGCTGAGGTCCTTTTGATGCAAATGTGGTGAACAGAGACAGAGAATGACTGAAGCTGATCTTAGACCAACGGAGATCGCTGGTGGGGAGTATTGAAATCCCTGTGTCTGCAGTGTATGATTGGCTTCTAAAAGTTCAGCGACTGATGGGTTAAATGAAAAACTGCATTTTCAGTGTGTGTTACACACCCACATATATGTTGGCCCTGGAAGGCCAACCACAACAACAAAGTACACCAGAAAAAGACAACCATGCAAACATGAAAAAGGTTCTGATGGTCGAGGTAGGTACCTACGGTGACCAGGCTCTGGAAGCTGATTGGACAGAAGCACTGTCTCTCTTCCTGTTCAGTTTCCATTGTAAGCATCATGTTCACAGTCTGTAGTTGAGCTAAGCAGATGAATGACATGTTTGGTGAGTTAGTGTTGAAATAACAAAGAATAAGAATGAAAACGAGTGTGATTTTGGTCCATGGTTCGGTCTCATGACTGACTGTGGAGCTGCTGTAAAGCCTCCTTCCTTGTTAGAAAAAACCTTAGTCTGTCCCTTGCATCATAAATGATCCATGTCTAAGTGCAGATCTTATGGGATGGTGTCATTATGTGGGTGGCATTATCTTGTATTTTGTTCTGTTGCTGGCTTGACATGTGAATTTCCCCATTGTGGGATCAATAAAGTGTCATTTAAGCCAAATCTCATTCCAGGTGTCGTCTTATTATTATAGAATCAGTGGATTTCACCAAATCAAATGCTTAGCCACTTCTCTGACAAGGACGCCAATCAAACACATCAACCTCTGCTCTTTCATGTCTCTGATGTGGAACCTTAGCATCTTTAGCGTCTTCATCTAAATATTATGAACACTTGATGAAATACGAAGTACAAGATCGATATCTTTAACATAGACAACATGCCAAATTTTTCACGTTTCCATTTCAAATTGCACATTCTAATGATTTTGAGTCGCAGGTGAATTGATTTACAGAGGTTTGAGTTACAGTAACAGCTTCTTAAATGACAAATTTGCAAGTATAAGGTATTGAAATATTCTGGACTGTTACCAGAAAGGCTCAAAAAGATTCATGTTGTGTTTATGATGGAGTTAGCAGGCTTCTGGCCCCTGGGTTCAAAGCGCCATCCTGAAACAAAGGACGATGGAGGCTGACCTGACCCGACTCTACAGTGTGAAATCACTCTCGGGTCACATGTGTTTCTGCTCATGCTCTTCACCTTGAGGTTTTAGAGGATGGAGGAGATAGCATGCAATGGTACAACAGACCTGTTAAAGGCCACCTCGCCGCTCCAGATGCAGTCTTTCATCTTTTTTGAGAGGAACTATTGCAGTAATGATTTCTGCACTGACAGAAAGTCTGTAGATGATCACAGCATGCTGTTGCTCGGGGACAGGACAGGCATGCAGTTTATTATTCTCAAATCTGGAGAATATTTCATGGAAATATTCTCGGCTAGTCATGGGGTGAAACCTTTCACGCTATTATTGACAACTTCTCCGTGGTGAGCCAAGTCTCTTCTCCCAACTTGGGTCCGACTGTCCTTTTCAGTACAAGGCCTGCGTGTGCATATTGCAAAATAATAATGGGCCAATTTATCACAGCGACGGAATGGTGAAACACTCTGGATGTATGAAACTGATGGGGTTAAAGGTTGACAGTAGACGGTCCACTGCTCCATCTAGATCAAATGAGTGCCATTATGTGCTGAATCTCCTCAAGTTTGTGTGATAAGAGCGGCGTAGTGAGGCTCTCCAGACCAGCTCTGCTGTCCCTGCGCAGATAAATGGCTTCCTCTTTTGAAAGGTCCCACTCCTCATTTGGATAAGCAGCATAATCAGCAAAACACTTTCAAAACTATTCCCTCATTAATGTAAGCTCAAACTTTGAAGAAGGGCGCTCTTGTTTGCTCCCCAGTCAGTTGTGATAAAGTCCATGCTCTTGCGGACCTTTGAAGAGCTGCGGCTCATTGTTCGCAAAGCAAACGGATCAGAACTGACGCAAGTCACTCGGATTATTGTCTTCACGTTGACGACAAAAGACACAAAGCGCAGACAAAAGATAATGAAAGAAAGATATTTGGTCAGAGCCCGCTCTCAAAAACGTCAACCCAAACGTGACAAACTTATTGTGTTCCAGTCGTGCCTTTGCGGGAGCGTTCTAATTCTCAACGCTTTGATAAGTGTTTTATGTCTGGACGACAAAAAAAATGGAAACAGCTGCAGATACAGGTTTTTTAAATAAAACAGTCCATTTTGGATTTTGCATTTGCATAACTTTCATGTCTCCCAACAGACGGACCCAAACAGTAAGACATAATCTAAAGTGTTTTAGAGCAAATCTTAATGGCTATCAGAAGCAGATGTGGGAAGAATGTTTTAAAATGCACAAAGACGTCCAAAAATAGAGACTTCTGGTCTTCCTTTTTTAAGTACAATTTCCATTTAAGTATTAGCAGGTATGAAAAGAATGATTTCTATCGAGACGTATAAAATTTAAGCCTAATAAGGACTTCATTTCACTACTTGCAGGTTAATTACGTTTTGTGATTCATCTTCATAAAAACTTTGTTTTTGTATACAATGAATACAATGAGCTGCAGCTTTTTATAAACCCTGCAAATACTATCACTGTTACAAAACCCAAATATTTAATTAAATGAAGATTATGTTTTTCCATTACTGGCGACCGTCAGCTGATGTCAAATTAAAAGTACCCAACATGAGCTCCCCTGCTGTTTTCAATTACGCTCTGCAGTTACCCAGACAAACTGAAATACAATACAACATATGGTTGTACTTAAATATGTGCAGGATGCATGTGAGTTATATTTCTGAGGAATATATGATTTCTCCAAACACCGAGGACGTAAAACACTGTACACAAAACTTGAAATAAATGACTTTACATCTGATATTATCCCGCTTTTGAAAGCATTTAGAGGGTCTTATATTTGATATTTCTGATGAATGTTGCGGCAGTAAAGTTTTATGTCAAAGGCCTCACTTTACAGAGTGTTTTCCGTCCTGCTGCGCTGAACCAAAACACAGAACAAACATTGGACCAAGATGAATTTCCTGTTTATTTTACAGTGCATTAATTTTGTGTGTTTGACATGTCGTCGGTCACATCAGTTACCGTTGCCGACTATAATGATGGGATATTTGCTAACGAGTAAGTAAGGGAAATGTTATTTATGTGCCACTTTTTAAAACAACGGGCTGATCTGAAGACAAATACATAAAAATAAGTGGAGAAATCAAAAATAATTTGTGGGTAATGGCTTTGTAGTGAACGTTGGATTCGAACCAGACAGCTGAAAAATATTGCATATTTTTCCAAGATGTTTTTGTCAGAGTGACAGTATATTTATTACCTGCCGGGAGGGGGGAAAAAAAATGTGTGCCAGCATAGAAAATAATGTATTCCGAATTTTCAACAGAGCAACCAAGTCATGACAGAAGTGAAGTGTTCATCTGCACTTGTAGAAACACCCCTCTCCTGCCCTCATCTTCACTTTGCTTTTAATCTACATTGACGCAGCATAAAGGCCAGTCATAACACACTTTTGGAAAATGGAGTAGACTTAACAGTAACAGATTAAATTTATGGACACAATAGCCTAAAACTGAGCCCACCCCTGACTGTCAAAACTATATGAAACCCGAGTGCAGAGAAATAGGTTTGGAGAGTTCACCGAGTAGCTGTGTGTCTGGGGTGAACTTCTGCTACAAGTCGTCCGGCCTGAACTTTTTACTACATTAACGAGGATGAGACACTGCTCTCCTGGCCGGACATATTGCGCCCGATTGTGATTTTTGCCGTGCAAATGCCTCCATAAAATGACTCGGCAGGGAATGCTTGTGGTCACATCAAAACGTTGGCAGCCCCGTTTTGAACTCAACTCTGGAAAATGTAACAAACGTCGACAATGACAGTTTATCGCCGGAGGGATCTCCAAAATGAAACAAACGGAAACTTATTCCACAAAATCAGACTTGATTTAATTGGAGACTACTACTCGTCATACTACTGTTGTGTCATGTGTCGGTATCGATGAAATGTGGATTTTCACTGATCTAAATAGAATATAGACATAATTCTAGAAGGACATTATTTTGCTCGTTATCACTCACTTCATATTTCAAAAAATATCGACAGCGTGTAGTATTTTTTCCAAAACTAAGCTAATGTATACAGTCCATGACCAAGAATAGTCATTCTCTTTCAAAAAAAAGGAAAATAAATAATTACTTCCCATCTTGAACTTTTACAGTTGTATTCACGTTTATTGCTACTATATCTCTGGAAAATAAGATTTTTATATATCTTTAACAAATGCAATACAGAAACAACACCGTGATAAGAACGTCAAAACAATAGAACTAGACTCCAAACACTCCAAGCAAATAATGTAGGTTAAAAGAACAAACTGTTGCGACATAATGACACAATATTGATAAGACGTATGTTGCCTTAAACTAAATATACAACAATTTCAAGACCAAAGATTGGGATGACAGATAATTCAGAATTTTCTATCAAATCACTACCTTACAGTTTTGATATATGTGCACAACATACAAACAATATAAGGTTAAAATAAAGTTTTGCCAACTCAAATATACTATTACATCAGTGTGGTTGACTGGGACGGCACAGGCACACATACAAAACTGAGTGACTGCAGATGAAATCACCCCTTAAGTACGATACACTGAGATGGGAGGGTATCCACTGTGAGGCTGATGACATCACACAGAACACACACCTGGAGGAAATGGTCAAACTGCAGCTAAAGTTGCTGTAAAGTTGTCCAGTGTAACCTACCAAGGTGATATGTTTACTTTTAAAAAAAGTTTTCCTCTAAAGACCGTCTATCTAAGTGGTACAGATGTTAATTATGTGTCCTTTGGCTTAAACCAGTGGTTCTCAACTGGTCCGACTTCAGGACCAACCATCACCCCTTAATGACGAGCCGTGACCCAAATCAAAGAAAAATGTCAACTTTTCAAATCGACTTAACATAACGTTCAGTAGTAACACTTCAGTGAATGTACTTTTAAAGTACACTTATGGCAATAAAAATTAAATTAAAACTGAAATGAAAAGTGCAGATATAACGACCAACAGTGCACTATGGAATAAATTTAGTTTCTTCAGTTTTTATCCACAAACTCAAATTAAACAAAGTGCAATTCAAAAACATCCAGGTAAACAAAATTAACTTTTCTTCTGACTACCTTATCAGTTGGTAAATACCGGGAAAAAAAATCATGCTTTGTATGGAATAAATTCAGTTTCATCAGTTTTTATCCACAAACTCAAAATAAATATAAAAAATAAATAAATGAGCCACTTCAAAATAAAAGCACACATTATTATTATTTTTTTTTTTTTATTTTTATTTTTTTAAACAATTTTTATTGCCCCACCCAGGGTCTGCGAGTGCGAGCCACTGAAAACAGGCCCACCAAATGAGAATCAATGGCTTAATTGATCATACAGTACGTCTGTCGCACTTACTGCTAGTGGATGTGTGTAGTTGTTGTGTACTTGAAGTAGTCCTGCCATCCTTGTATTGACTGAGTGGATGGGATAGAGCCGTCACATGTCTGCTTGTTTTCTCAGCAGCCGAGTCAAGCGTCCACCGTCAGTGTCGCATCCTCAACCTGCGCTTCGCGGTTTGTCGAGACAGGAAGATGAATGCTGCGGCTGTGGGCAGCGTCATTATTAATGAAAAGTGACATCATAGCGTGGTCTGCTTAACAGCAATCAGGCCGCTCTCTTTGCAAAGCCCAATGCAATCCAGATGTCTGTTTGATTAAAGGCTTAAATGAGATTGGAGAGAGTGAGAAGGGGGAGGGACGTCTCCTTCAACCTTTGGATTTTTAAAACAAAAAGAGTTTTATAAATCTCTCCTACAAACAAAAACACATGGATGGAAAATCCCTCCGAAAAGTCCTTCTCGTTCCAGATTCCTCTCTGATTGTTGTCACCTGGTTTAAGAGCAGCACTCGATAACGTGCATGAAAATGTTTGTCTAATTAGATCCACAGCTCAGTGAGACGTTACATATTTCCGTTTGTAACAGTTGTGGGAAATTCACATGCTTTAAGTTTTCATACGAGCTGGAAGCTAATTGGACATTGCATGCAGACTTACAGGAATACGCTTTAAATTTAATCAGTGTTTTGAGTCGATAGCAGCTGCGGCCACAGACTGCAGCGCTTTGCCACAACGATGAAGGAAAATAAGGGAAATCAGAGCAACAGTCATTGGCTGGACGACTGTGGTACTTTGTGGCGAGGAAGTGAAGAACTGCAGTAGTTGTGTTGGTCCCTTTATACATGACAGCGTTCATCCCCATCAACTTTAGAGTTTCCCTTTTATAAATCAAATGTGACCAATATAATTTGGCGTTTGACAGGAATTTAAAAGTGAATCAATGTTAAAATGTTTTAACTTTTGTTTTTTTGTTTCCCAAAGCCCCGTCAATTTATTATTATGAATATTATGATGACGATGATAATTATTAAAGAAATTGCAATATAAGTCGACCGCATCCGAAGGGGTGACAATGGGTGTATACAGTATATGATATGGTACAATAGGCCTTTAATGTCTCGCGAGGAAAAGATTTCTTTGGCAGAGCAGCAAACAAACATACATCTATACATTCACACACACACACCACAATAACCAAACATACATATATACATACTCACACACACACACACCACAATAACCAAACATACATATATACATACACACACACACACACACATAAACCACAGCAATAAACATACATCTATACAGATACACACAAACATAAACCATCTCAATAAACAAACACATACATACATATTTATGCACACACACACACATATACA
>JAPTHA010000010.1:14395767-14415443 GCA_029814585.1 Gymnapogon annona
TAAATCTCTGGTAAAACATGCAGTTTGTTTTTGCAGAGAATAAACATAACTGTCATTGCTGTAGTTGTCATTATCAATGATAGAAACAGTCAGACTGCAGGTTTTCTCTCGCATCCTTTTTCAGACTCCTTTACTGATGACGCCGAGGGTCATTCAGTCCATCTTTACTCTCTTCAGTTTCTACATCTGAACCACAGCCACTTCCTCCAGTTTAACTGCCATGCATTGAGCCTCAGGCTTCACAGGTAGTCGTGCACCTAAAACTATTTAATCCTAATGATAAGAACTATAATAACACATTTTTAAAATCTAGACAAAAATATGTCAGTTTACTTGTGATTAATCATAACAGCTGAATATTTTAACCCATAACAGTGACTTTAGTCCTATTTGCACAGGGGTCAGCACCTCCCTGTGAAGCTTGTGGAACTTGTGGTCTGTGATCTGAATGGCAAATGTCTATAAATGAACGAATTCCACTGTAAACTGTATTTCAGTGATCCAGTGCTAATATTACATGTGTGTGATTTGGTGGAATTGTTCACATTTTGTTTCCTCTGTGCTGTGTGTGTTTTGCCCATTTCATGGTTGAGGCTGATAGAGGCTCCACCGGTGATGAAAAATGTAATAAAATACGATGGATGATGTCTCGAAAGACGGTGAGATGGACGACGCCAAAAAGAAGGGAAGCTGTTTTCAATCTTCCAACTCGTAAACCCGTCCTTCACATCTGAACATGGGAATAATGTCCAAAAATGTCATCAAAAAAATAAATAAATAAAATCACCAGGAGACCAGAGGTTATACTAATCCTGCACAAATCACTACAGCTATTTTAAAGCTGTTGTTTCTCATATGACCGAGTCTTAATGTCACAGTCATAAAGAAATCCGGAAGTAGGTTTATCATTTTTCATGCATGAAAGGGTTAATACTACATGTAACCTCTTTAACCCTTTCAAGCATAGTGGTCACTACATCTTTTTTAAAGTAGTTTTTTTCTTATATGACTGAGTCTTAATGTCACAGCTGACGAAGAAATCCGGAAGTAGGTTCCGTTCATGCACGAATTCATGCACGAAAGGGTTAAATGTGAAGCCATACGAAGCCCATGTAGCCAAATACTAACCTCGAATGCACACAGGGTGAGTACTGACGTTCCTTGAAGAAGACTCATTCATCTCACTTAACAATTTTCTAAAAAAAATAAATAAACAAACACATATCACATGTACATTTGTAGGCACTGACTTGTGTCTTTCAGAAAAATGACAGTAACATTTGTGTTAAATGCCACGTCACTTTCACCACCATGGTCACACTCGCTGGACTCGACATCCCAGAATTCCCTCCTGGTCCTTCTATTGGTGTCACATCACATCAACATGACAGCGCATCAAACACCTGTTCTGTTAAAAGGTACGGTGTGTAACGTTAATAAAGGTGCAGTCAGTGTCCCGTTGCGTGGACTCTTGAGCGTCTGTGGAGTTTGTGAGAGCCAATCGTTGGCTTCCATCAGCAGACTAAGGTAACGTTATGGGATGTGACTCGTGTAGAAGAGCAGGGAAGAGGCACCGAGGCACCCGGGATTCAGTCAGAGAAACTGTCATGTCTACAGAGACCACAAAACAATGTGGGAGTATTATTAAATGCCAAATTCATAAATGGCATAATTTACTTTGTACTTTAGAAAATAAAGGTAAGACCAATGTAAAACACCAACAATGCATATTCTAATGCTGCGCTTTCATTTAAAACCCTACTGAAATATTGAAAATCAATGAAAGAAGTATACTGTGTTTAGTCATTGTTTTATAATAATGGTATCATTTGATTTTGTATTGCTTGTTTTTATTTTTCTAAATAATAAATAACAATGTGTGAAAATGGTATTGTTTTCAGCTACGTATAAAGAAATCTATCATCACATGAACTTTCCTGAACATGGCTACACAGCCAAGCATTTAAACTGTACTACAGACCTTCCTATAGCTGTACCCTAGTGTCTGATCCTCCTAAGGAGAGGGGGGAGGTGACTCTTGCAGTGCATTTTTTTTCTGTGGGGTGGTGGGGGTGGGGAGTGGTCAGCATATGTCGGAGCTACAGCAGGCGTTTCATGCGGCAGGTATGTTTTTCTATGTGCATGGTCGCTCGGTCGGTCGAGTTAGTGAGGACGTCCAGAACTTCATCCTGCCGTTCCAGTTCTGTCTCTGCCTCCAGAGCCAGGTTCTTCAGCTGCATCAGCATCTGCACACACACACACACACACACACACACACACACACACACACACTGATGAGTACCCATGAACGTTCATATACAGTGAGATCCTTAAATATTTGGACATTGACACACATTTGGTCATTTTTCCTTTTGCAAACCACCACCGTGTGGACCTTCAGCTTTCATTCAAAGTGTTTAACCAAAAACATTACATCAAATATTTAGGAAATTCTCATTTCGTGTCAATAGGAGAGGGGTACACGGGTTGATGCTTTCTAATTTATTTGGAATTTAACACATACCTTTTCAATTCGACTCCTTTTTTTATATCATTAATTATAAAAGGGAATTACGATGAGTCCACCCACAGAATGAAGGTTGTGCAGCTGGCAGCATGGTGCGCATGCCACAATCTCACCCTCAGTGTGGACAAAATTAAAGACCAGCACTCACAACTGACGATAGACAGGGGCCCCTGTGGTGCGGGTAAACAGAATCAAGTTTCTGAGAGTTCACCTCACTGATGATCATCCTTCTCCATTCTCCATATAGTATATGTACAGGTCTGCATAACACTAATGGTTTCTTCTCTCCTATACTGACTTATTTGGCCAATTCAAGCTGGCCTCCATCTTGGTCAGAGATTCCCACCTCCTCAAACACACACTGATGGTACTAAAGAGTTCCATTAGTGACAGACTAAGACTAAGTGTGTGAAAGAGAGGTATCGTAGGTCGTTCCTTCCTGCAGCTGTCAGGTGTTAGAACAGAAACCGATTGAAACAGAAACAGTCATTGTTGCACAACTGTATTTCCTTTTGTATTTATATTTTGCTCGTGTGAAATTTCCCCGAGTAGGACTAATAAAGGAATCTAATCTAATCTAAAAAACTTTCTGTAATTCTCATACTCACCCAAGCCTTATAACATCAGTCTGTCCAAGGACTACAGGTGGAAATTAGCATTAGCTACAACCTGGCACCAGCATCTGTCCATTAGACTCAGTCTGTCGGTTAATGTACTGTTATGCACTGTCCCTGCTCAAATAAAACCATACCATACCATACCATACCATACCATACCATACCATACCATACCATACCATACCATACCATACAGAAGTCACAAAAATTGCTCATAAGAATCTCTGCTCTCTCCAGAGACTCAGGAATATGGGTCTTCAACAGTTCATCTCATCACATTCTATAGGGGCACAATAGAAACCCTTCGCACACACAGCTGCACATCCTGGTTCGGCAGCTGCATGATCCATGACCATCGAGGGCTAAACCAGGTCGTCAAAGCCACAAGTAAAATCATTGGCGCTCCTCTTCCGTTCCAGGAGGAGATTTACAAGCAGCGCTGCACATGCAGGGCCATTTCCATCATACACGACCCTCATCACCCCTCTCACAGCCTGTTCTCCCTCCTGCTGCAGAAACATCAGCTGCAGGATGAGGAAGAGTTTTTTTGTACAAGCTGTAAGACTGCTGAACGGATTGAGCCCTGTCCCATTCCAACGCGCACGTGCATGCGCACACACACACACACACACACACACACACACACACACACACATAACTGTGCCCTCTCAATGAACTGTCAACCCCCAAGTATACAACACCAAGGACATTAACATGAGCTGCAGGTGGATGGAGACACTGCCAAACATTTTACGGTTAATTGCTGTGTGATTATTAAATTGCGGTTGTGCATTGTGGTTTTTAACTTTTTAAACTAGTTATTTATTTACTTTATCTATTTTTTTTTAAGAATGACCTTTTAAGTTATTCTCTTTTATGGCGTGATTTGCACTTTGGCACTTGCACTAATGAGGAATAATATTTCCTTTCAACTTGTGTATTTTTAGAAATACTTGAGAGAAATGACAAACAAAGGAATCTTGAATCTTGAATGACATCTCTGCTAACGCATTTAAAAAAAAATAGACACATTTAGGCAGCCCAGTGTCAGAAATTTGCCTCTGTGTGAAATAAAACACCTTCAAACTTCAGTTGGAGCGAGCAAAAAGTTAAACCAAAATGACCCTTTAATGGGCGAAAATTGAACGAAAATTCTGTCTAAATGAGGAAGGAAGGATCCCTCACCCATGATGGACAGATGATCTATCATGTGTGAAAACACTGACATGCAGAACATTATTCTGTCTCCTTTCTGCTAAATGTTTTCACATTTAAAAAAAACAAAAACAAAGCTACAATTCAACAGGATGAAATACGTGCTACTCAAGCTGCAGTTATAAAAATATTTCTTATGCTTTTATGCAGCATATGAAATAAGAGAGGATGTTTCAGAGGGGAATCTTGGCCCTCCTCTTGGGATCTTTGATATCATACAATACTGTTTGTTTTTGACTTTTACTGACTTTAAGACATACTGTGACTACATCTCCATGGTCCAACAACTGTGTATGTTATGGTTGATGGAACAACCTAAATATACTGTGATGTGCCAAGCAAAACCTAATAAACACTCACTCCAAACCCCACCACCACAGTTTCTAAACTAATATTATGTTATGCTTCACATGCATACACACACACACACACACACACACACAGAAAAGCATGCTCGCACACTGACATTATGTCAGTTTTCAGTGGAAATATGGACATGGACATTGCAACCGAGCACAAAAACTGCTCCAGACAGCAGTTTGAAAACAGGTAGTATGTCAACACACACCAAGAACCTACTGTATTCACTCACTGTGGTCTGTGACTTTACAATATTAAACCATGGTAAAATGTCTACATCACAGCTTGCAGTTACCATAGACATGAATATTTTTTTAGCCTCTGCTTATACAATGGTTAAAAGACTAAAGTCATGTAGAAATCCATAAAATCAAACATTTAGGCTCGAGCTAAATATATATATTTAAACATGAGCTAAGACACATCATGTTTTGTGAATCGAGTGCAGTGTTTTCAAGGTCGGCAAATAAACACAAAACGTAACACACTACACCTAAAAGTGCTTCATCATTCTAAGTGACCCAATTTTCACTTTTACCTGCTGTGGAACAAAACGCTGGGACAAAAGAGAATATTTGCTCAGGCACTTAACCCTGGACGACCGTCTGTAGATCCTAATCTCGGCATGAATTACATTAAGAATGGGGTGTGTACAGAAGCGTGGCATTGAGTCAAAACTGCCAGACTTTGAAGTCAGAACCATTATCAGCTCTAGACAGTACACCATTTATAAGCACAATAGACGAGTCAAGTGCACGGCTGACTCAGTGCTGTCAAGGCTATAATGAATCTGTTTGAAAAGCAATTAAGTCGACAAGGATAAGTAACAGTGAGCCTCAGTGTGCCATTTCACACAGCGATGGCTTCAAATGTAATTCAGAACCTTCGACTAGTGATTTTAGACCATGAGTGGACATGTCCACTCACTCACGACATGGTTAATTAAATTACTGTTATGCAATTTCATCAAGCTTATATTGGGATATAAAACAACCAACTGCATTAGTCAGCAGGAAAATAGAGCTGTAAAAATTACCAGACATGTTTCAGCCTCTCAGATTGGTTGAATCCCTACTTTAAACAAGAGCAAAATGATAGACCGGGAAGATAAACAATCAAAGGTACTAGTTAGCAGGATAATTCAATAAATCTACAGCTTAATACCATATGTATCAAATCCTGTTATGACAAAGCAGCAGGTGGAATGTCTTGTTTTGACTATCCAGTCGCAGTGTTCAAAAAGAGTGTGGATCGTAGGTCTAACCCTAACTCTGCGTCACTGTGTAAATTTCCACAGAGACCACGTCTGTAACAGTTTGCACTGGTGCAAGGCCCTGAATGGAAAGGTTTGTACGGTTTGACCAAACAACTGACCAAGTCTCTTTTCCTCTCATAAAACCAGTACGGACTTTGGTTTGTGGTCTCACCAACTATCATTTAACTCCTACCGGATGAAAAATAAAAATCATTACGACGAATTGTGGGCTGGGAAAAGAATGATCAAAGTACACGTTACTAAATCCATGGGATTATTTACCATAAGCGCTGCCTTTATGTGAGTGTTTGAGTAAGTTGTCATATATAAATTAAAGCTTTGCGTTTAATAACACCGAATGGCAGAAACAGCTGGATTCCATCTTCACCTGCTTGAGTTCCTGTGCTTCAGCCTGACTGACGGATGGTTGGAGGACATGCACCTGCAGCTGGGACATCTCTCCTGCTGGGACCTCCAGTGGGAGCTCTGTGTCTTGGCACTTCTGCTGCAAACCTAACTCCATGGGTGGAGATGGTGAAAAAGTACAGAGTGCATATGTTGTTTATGCGGAAACCAGACAGTAAACTCACAGTAAAGCAACTGAGGCAATCAGGGTGAAGTGACTCATCAAAATACATTTCTGTGAAGGAGAGACACCAATAATAACTTTGTCCAAAACTTATGTGGCTGAATTTTTTTTACACAAGGCCAAACACTGGAAAATATACAGAGGTGGAAACATGGAGTTTTGCTTCCACCTAGTGGACAAGTGCATAATTTTGCAACACTAGCACCAATATTTGTTGTTCTTACCTTGACTCCAGCTTGTCCCTTCTCCGTCACATGGAGATGAAGCAGGAGATGCTTTGAAGGCAGTGAATTCACTTGTAAACTCCACCTTCTTTTTGTACTGCATCTCCAACACTGACATGGCCTCTGGCATCTTGGCAGACAGAAGCCGGAAGCATATATCAGGTTTCCCGATAAAGCGCTGTCTAACAGTGATCTCATAGGGACTGTGTACTCTGATTTCATCAATTTCATTCCGTTCAAATCGGTGAAGGAGTTGGCAGTTTGTGTCTCGCACTTCAAGCGAAGACACCAGGACTAACAAGCATCCAGGCTTCAAGTCTGAGTCTGCACCTTTAGACACCACTGCTGGGATGCTAGTGATGACCTTGTTTCTCCCAGAGCCTCGACCGACTGCAGCTGCTGCAGTTCTTGCAGCATCTTCAGCTTTGGCTTCTTGATGAGTCTTCCAGGGCAGTTTACCAAAGGGCCACCAAGAAGGAGACTCCAGCTCTGACAGAAGCCTGAAAATTCAGGACAAGAGGAATTTGTGTCGGAATTTTCATTACGTTTTGGCCCACAAACATTCCTATGCGTTTCAACACAAATGGCAATAAATGTATCTTGAATCTTGAATCATTTTGTAACACAGGTGAATGGTTACTTCAGGTTACAACGTGAGTATGAAACACAAGCACAAACATGCACAACCAGCTAATCAGAACAATATCTGGTATGTACTTATCAGCCACGCCCAGGTCAGAGTCAATCTTCTCCAATCCCTGCATCATATTATCAAACTGCTCTCCCTGGTGGCTGAGCACTCTCCCAGTGTCCTCCAGTCTCCTCTGCGCCCCTGCCACCAGGTTTATCAGCTCTCTGCCTTTAGAGGGCTGACTCTCAGTGCCACGGGCTTCCGTGGAGGAGGACAGGAGACGTTCTCTCCAAAAATGCTCTAGTACATTATAAACCACCACTCTGTTGGGTTTCAGAGAGCCAAACCAATGCTTCACATTGCCCTCCTCAAGCACCGTGAGTGTACTGAAGATAAAACTGGATGACTCCATCTTGATTTCCATGATCTGGGAGATGCGAAAGCTGGCAAGACACTCCTTGCTCTGGTTAGAGACAAATCGCACCATGGTTCTGGTGAGTGACAAAGTGCCACTTTCCCATCGCTTCTCACTGTTGATGTAATAAGAACCGGGCCAGCTGTGGATGGGAACGTCTCTGCTCATTTTGGAAGGAGATATGATTCGCCTACAAAAGGGACAAATAGAATTATGCATTACCCCATGCTCATATAATAAACTATTAGTATGCCAGCTAAAAGTATACCACCGAGACCGAATGGAGATGTCAATCGCTGTGTCTGACATATAAAATACTTACTGGAGGGTAATGAGGAATCTAGGTAGCAGCAGTGGAGTTCAGCTGATCGTTCACACGAATACCTCAGTTATGAAGGACGGATCTCTGTCCAACTGGCCGCATTACATGACGAAATGTATCCTTTTAATGACGTTAAAACAGTTATTGAACATCAGTTACTCTTGATACACTATCCGAACCACAGCACATTAGCTGAGTATGTTCATGGCGATACTCCATGCTAGTAATGCGAATGTTTATTGCGGAAGTGACGTCAGACGGGAGTACGGCAATATTTATTGTCCGATGTGGAAAACCTCGCTGTCAAAAAATTCGACGGCTATGAGGTTTTGTTCAATAACCACATTTAGTTTGGGTGACGGTTTATTAAATAATCTAGACATTGTGTAGTATTACATTTAAAGGATTATAATCGTTACTTTATTGTGGGGTGGCATAAATAGACCGATTTCTACGTCGTTCAGGAACCATAGATGGCGATCGTCGCGATGGGGTCAGCAGCGATCTGTTGTTGAAATAAAGAAAATACACTTTAGCATAAGTGAGAGCTGTGTAGGTCAACCGGACAAAGAAATGGAGAAACGTGAAAAGGAAGGCGTCTTTTGCTGGCATATAAATAAGCCGGTTAGCTTTTACTAACCGTGTGGCCAGTGCCAGCTAATCTCGCTAACTCATTAGCCTCGGTCTTGTTTACCATCATGGACAGGGAGGCGTACCGAAATTGCTGTAGTCTGGTCAAAATCACAAGGCAGTCGTATGAGCAGTTTTGTTCCTCGCATTTTGTTGACTACATCGATAAGGAGCTAAGTTATTCTAAGTTCTTCAAAAAGTACCTGCTTCCAAATCACCCCTGTATGTTTTCAAGGCGTTTTACTGAAGACTGGAAATGCCGAAAACAATGGGTAACCGAGGAAGGCAAGCCGAATTTCCAGAAACTACTTCAAGAATTTGGTAAATAACCTTTGTACGGATATGTTATCGTTCACGTGCAGCTGCTGCATGCCATTTATTATGCATTTTCTTCAATTTATCACAGATGAGACCCCTGTTCCCGTTGCAAACTGCAATGCTAAGGAATACAACGCAAACCCTAAACAAGTTATGCCTTTCAAAGAATTTATCCACTACTGGAAAGAATACATCCAGAATGGCCACTCATCACCTAAAGGATGCCTCTATCTTAAAGACTGGCACATGGCAAGGTATCACACTAATACCCCACAGGCTCAGTAATTTTCTTTCATGTGTTAGAACAATATGTACAGCTTCCTTGTGGCTCATTTTTGTATTATTTTTCAACAGGGACTTCCCAGAACACAATGTTTACACCACACCAGTTTTCTTCTCCTCTGACTGGCTTAATGAATATTGGGATACGCTTGAAGTAGATGATTACCGGTTTATCTACATGGGACCCAAAGGCTCATGGTGTGCAGCAGAACATGTCATGTTGGCAATAATAATAATAATTATGGTAATAGTTCATTTTTTATTTTTTTAAACACACACTTTTTGCCACCAGGACCCCATTCCACGCAGATGTGTTCCGCTCCTACAGTTGGTCTGCAAACATTTGCGGTAGGAAGAAATGGCTCCTGTATCCCCCAGGTCAGGAAGAGTTTTTACGTGACACCCACGGCAACCTCGCTTATGATGTAACGTCATCTGAACTTCGGGATAGAGGTCTTTACCCACACTCTGAGGAAGCTTGTCAACCCCTTGAAATTATTCAGGAGGCAGGTGAAATCATTTTTGTGCCAAGTGGCTGGCACCATCAAGTTTATAATCTGGTAAGAATAAGTCCTTTACTTTATGAGGTTAACATATGTGTCTCTATAAATCAAGTGCTTCACTTATTTGTTTTATTTTGTTTTGGTGACTCTGACCCTGCCATTGTGGGCCAAGAGTGTTGTCTTTTGGTGTATGAATGTAACCGTAATATTGTCCAATTAAAAATATTATTAAAAAAAAAAGTATCTCCTTTCAGTTTAACATTCTGGTTAAAGAACACTTTCAAGAGCATGTAGTCTTATACTGGTTATATGTAATAATTGACATTAAAAGTGAGAGCAAAAAAGCCACATTAATAGTTAAATGGTGCCGTTATTTAGTGAACACAGGTTCTAGTGTTGAATTGACGTCCATAAGTGCCCAAATGTAAAATGTTTCAACCAATTTGAGCTTATAATACAACACGTTGAGGAATTACTTTTTTATTGCAGACAAAAAGATGCAAATATTATCACCCTTTGGTAATAACTGTCTTTTTTTGTTTCACAGGAGGACACCATCTCTATTAATCATAATTGGCTAAATGGCTGCAACATTGATATCATGTGGCAGTTCCTTCAGAATGAGCTTTCTTCGGTGCAGAAAGAGATAGACGAGTGGAGAAATACCATGGACTCGTGGCATCAGCACTGTCAGGTACCTCTGAGATCAGACTCGACAACAACAATAATAATATCATTATTCCGATACTGTATAGAGTCACTGTTGTTTTACTTTCTAGGTCATCATGAAGGCCTGCTCTGGTATTGATTATGGGGAATTTGCTTCATTCCTGAAAATTATTGCAGACAACCGAATGGCTTTCTTGAACGCTTGCTCTTCTGGAGATTCATCTGAATACCCGCGACATCTCTCAGACACCCTCACCACCCTTGGACCTTATCACGCAGCTTTTGACTTGCAAAGAGTAGGTCATACTATTGAGTGTTTGCTCTGTAATGAAGACTTCAAGCGGCTCGATCATTCAACACTGACTTTGCAGCCCGAGACCATGTTACAGCAAATTCGAGACACCATACAATCCACAAGAGGGCAGCATCTCCTTTATCAGGAGTAAGATGATGTGTGGTATTTTATCCGTGTTATTATCAACCTGGACATAGCTTGAATGAAAAGTGCCAATTTGTGAGGTGTAATGTGAGAACGACGACAGAGGTGCTACTACACCTACATACAACAGTTTGAAATATGGTTTGTGAATGTTTGGAGTCAACGTTGCACTGATGGATACAATGAAAAGAATAAATACGAAAATAAACCACTTGATGTGGACCGGCAAATTTATTAAAACAACCACTGGTGGGAAAATTGGTCAATTTTGTTACACAGTGCTGCAGAAAATAACATAAATAATAGGATTCTGTTGTTAATAATACTTTGGATGATACATCTCAGTGTAGATATTATTCCAAGCAAAGCAAATACTCAAATCTCCATCACATAAGCAATGACACGAGCATACTTCAGGGTTCTTGACAGAAGTGTCAGTAATGATGGCTGTCACGTTCAGGGAACTATAAAACATCCTCTCCTTCAGTTGGCTTTCTCGTCTTTAGGCCACCAGTCTGGCACAGAGGCCTCAAGTGTCAATGTGTCAGACGAGGATTTGACCGTCAATACCTCTTTGGCATGCGCGGTGCGGATTAGACTCAGTCCCAGCTCTCCGACCCCGGCGCGGTGCTTCCCAGCTGGCTTCCCCGACTCTGTGTGCAGGGCAGTTCCTTCCTCAAGGCCTTCAGCGGGAGCTGACAAGCGAACTGGCATCAGGCGTTTTCGAATCACCCCGGTGTGATGAGTTCTGGCTGTGAGCTCTTGGCCGATGTAACAGCCCTTGCTGAAACTGATGCCCTGCATGTAGACGATATTCGACTCCAGTGGTAGTGCCACTCCAGGAGGAAGGTCCTTCACTCCCTCGGGCAGCCCTACACCACAGCAGAGGAAACAAACAAACCTGTCACATCTGAATACAGCTTCATGAACCTCCTCTCTTATACGGTGTTATTTTCCCGTATTTGGTCTTACCTATTGTGTATCGGTGTCTGTGATACTCCTCCGTGTCACCTTTCTGACACGATGCGATGATATCTAAGGGGTCGACCTGAGAGTTTGTCACCAGTCTCCAGCCCATTCCCTGAGTTCTAGGGTCAGCCTCCCATACCACAGCCTTTTCTGGGTCAGAGACCTCGGGCTTTATGTTCTCTTGGCCTTTTTTTTGTTGGCATAACACTGCCCATACAGAGAGCTCTGGACACAGGTTTATGCTGACCTTACGGCGTATTTTAAACACTTTCAAGTGTTTGACGAGTGAGTCCTTAACTGTGATGTCACACTCCAGGAAAACCCCACGGAATTCATCAGCTTCTGTCAGGCTGAAAGGGAGAAAACATGGTTTACCATAAAAATGAATTAATTTTCTTCCAGTACCCAGTAGATAAAGCCTGAGTATAGAGCTTTGTGAGTGAATTTGCAAGGGGTTAAATATGACACAAAATATTGTGTCTGCTGTGGAAGGATGTTAGAAATGTAATGCAAGTTATTTTACCCTCCTTGGACACAGCATGTCATGAACAGACATGCAGTGAAGAGTAAATCTCACGCAAACACAGACATTTGGGACATAATAGTGTTAAATGTATGTTAATTTGAGCAATTTTGTATCTCCCACACATACAGCTGTATGCAAATATATAGCCATCATGATGATGATTTGATTCGGCTTTTTCCCTTCTGGGCACGCCACAGCTAATCCAATTTACATATTTGATTTGGCAAGAGTTTTTACATCAAATGTTCTTCCTGACACAACCCACTGGACACTCATCCGGGGGATCGAACCCGGGTCCCCTATGCACCAGCCCAGTGCCTTACCAACTGAGCTATCCAGCCAGGATGCAAATATATAGCCATATATATAGAAATAATATAGCCATTTGTATATAGCAAATGGTCCCCAATTATCTGATGACCACACGTCAAATTATATCACCTGAAAACATGGTGGAAGTGTCTTTAATCTCGTCGCATTTTTATAGAACCACGACTATTGATTATTTCCAGTATTGATTAATCTATAAATTATTTTATCAAATGGTAAAATGATTGGTTGGTCTGTCATGCATCAGAAAGTAGCAGGTGGTGTGTCCAAAATCAGAAAATGATGCAGTGTAACCTGCCCAATCAACGAAAAAACTCTGCTTTAGGGATGAAATACAATCTCACCAGACTTTTATAACGTAAAGCACCCGTTGTCCCAAACCAAATATGTACCCAGCATAACACTTACAGTAGTATATATACCTAGTACTATAAGTTTAGAGCAGCAGAGTCAGAAAGGTAGATGTTGTATGGAATGGCGAAGGAGAGTACAAAACAAATAGAAATAAATACAATATGATAAAAGTTGTGTTTTAGAATGGCTGAGAGGTGGGTTTAATAGGCCCAGCAAATAAACCGGCAAAGGAAAAAGGAAGGTTAAACTGTCGGGTCACAGGTGTTAGGTCAACATATGTTCCTGTGACTCATGCGGTTCACTTATTTATGCGTTTGTTCGTTTTGTTTTGTTTGTTGTGTTTCGCCTGCTGTCTCTGACGTCACCATTGTGGGTCGGTCATGTTGTCTCGTTTATGAATGTAACTGTCATATCGTCTAATGGAAAAATCGAAATAAAATATAGTAAAAAAAAGACGGTCTTAAACTCGTCTTCTACTCTAACAGACTGTTTATACTTTAGCTCTCCCTGCAGACTCACGATCTTGCCTCTGGACCAGTGTCAGCTCCTGCGTCACGGCGATAAGGAAAGCAACCGCACCCACGGTTTAACTGAAAAAAAACCCCTACACGTTAACTGAATGTGTGTAATGAGTGCCAGATGTTTTACCTGTACAACATAATGTCATATAGAGTTCTGCCTTGGACGTTGAGCATGTGTGAATAAATGGCTCTGCTTTGTTTCTCTTCCAGCTGCCTCACGTCGTTGGTGATGAGTCCCTGCAGAAACACGCCGGTGTCCTGTCCGTGGATTTTTAGCAGTGTTCTGTGGGGAAGGTGGTAGCACACATACTTTCCCCGGTTACTACCACCCGTTGCCGTGACCTCGCTGTACCTCCGGACACGGACACTGTTGTGAAACGTAACGCACAAATGCCGACCGGTGGACTTTCTGGCGCAAAAAGCGAGAAATCCGACGGACGTGAACGCACCTCTGGCCAAGCACAACACCCCCATAATGTGCTCGGTCTTAGATTGATATAAATAAGTATAAAGAAGTGTTCCAATCCGCACCAAAACAACAGTGAAGCTACATTACGTAGGACGCCGCAACGACTACAGGACCTCCATCTTGAAATCCCACAATGCACTGCTCGATAATATTGCAACACATGGGCGGCATGTACGTTGTCAGGGGAACGAGTTGAGTCGCGCATAACTATAAACCACGTGTTCCGTCAAATGCAGTTAAACGTCTTTGGACTCATATGTAATAAGTTATTCATAATAAAACAGGCCATATGATCAGCTTATGGACTTTTATATTCATAAAGATAAATAGGCGTAAACAAAGCCAAAGAAATTTAAACTTCGCTTTAAAAACGAAAGTAAATGAATAATTCAACACAAGAAAACGTCTTGAATAAAAAAAAAACCCACTCATTTGTAAATATTTAAACTCAGAGGACTGAAAACCACCTCAAAGTTCCCCAATGTTCTTAATTTATGTTCTTTTTCATCACTGTCAAACTAGCTTCAATGGGCCTCTTTCTGGAATTACTGCTGGCCGACAACAGCACTGAACCATTGACAAGACAGGGCATGCCGAAGGATAGATTAGATTAGATACCTTTATTAGTCTATTAGTTTATTACTTGATTCCCTTCAGCCTAGAACAGCAAAGAGAGGGAGTAGCGTGATGATCCATGGGAATCCACATGTTCTGGAAGCCTTCATTATTGCATGACTTCATCCCATTCACAGTGCTTGATGACTTAACTCATCTTACCGTAACACCGTTGTGTCACTCTGTTGCATTTGACTTTCTGATTCAATCTGTTCTATAACTGCTGCTGTGGTTGTAATGACAGCACAGCAACACAATGATGTCACAAAAATGGGTTATGTAAAATTTCCCCATTGTTGCAGTTGTCATGACAACATAGTGACATAACATAGTCTCCTTATGTAAGAAATGTGAGTTAAATGCACTAAGATACATTCTATCTGCAAAATGCTTTCAGCATTCTATCTCCAAAATGCTTTCAGCTGAGGCACGTAGTGCGTCTTTTGAATATTTTGATGTAAGAATGTGGGGAAAAAAAGTCAGAACAAAATATAAGCAGTAATCTGCACTTCGCCTGTAGATCAAAATTGAGACGTTTTCTGATTAGGAATAATCTTTGAAATAAAGGTGTTTTCCCCAACTTTTTGATGTATAAAATGTTGCGGAAATCCTTGAAAAATGTGTGAGTAAGTGTTTCTAGATTTTCCAACATAATATCCAACCATCTATAAGTTAATTAGTGGGGACGATTTCAGCCAATCAGCTGTCAGCCTTCTGTTCCCCATGCATGTGTATTGTTTTGAGCACAGTAAGTCCATTGTCATTTTAAAAACAACTATAAACACAAAAGTATTGGCAATAAGTTGTTTTTGTCTGCATCCTTCTGTCAGTCCAAAATAAAATACATTGATTCTCCATTGATCGATTGATGAAGACAATGCATGCACACACCCACCCACACACCCACACATACAGGTGCACTGAGAACTTACTATATTTTGATATAGATCCGGGGTGGCCAACTCTGGTTTTCAAGAACCAGCGTCCTGCATGCTTTATATATTTCCATCTTTTATCACACCTGATTCAGGACAGCTCATCACCAAACTCTGCAGTTTATCATTCATCTGTCGCTCAAAAAATTCTATATGCAAACAGCTAAATAATAGAGGATCGCAGATGTTTCAAATACATTTATTTCTTTAATAAAACAGTCTTTAAATATTTGAGGCACTTTGAAGTTTGACAACAGTGAAGGCAGGGTTAACTATTACTCTTAAATTCAGTTTTAGAAACTGCTTCAATGAAAGAAAAAATCTAAAATGCTCATTTTCAAGACAAAACATGCCTAAACATTAGATATATGAAGAGCTAACTCAGTAGCTAAGGATGGGGTTTCTACTGTGACCTATTGTATATGTCCCCAGATTTAAAGCATGCATCATCTCACTTGGTTTGAAAAAGAAAATGAGAGTTGAGTCTGAAAAGTGATTACATTTTCTGTTCACTTCCCTTTTCCCCTTTTAGTGCAAGACCTGCAAAAACTTCAAATATATAAAGGCTTTGCGTCAACACTGTAGATCATCACGCACAGCAGATGTTCATCAGAAGATCAGTGACACGTCCCTGTTTCATAAAGATTTTCATGATACTTAACATTTAATCTTCTTCCGCTGCACTCATTCATTCTCCATCCCAAGTGCTTTCCAAAACATTAGACATGCAGCAATCAGACATCATCTTTTTTGTTTGTTTTAGGACAGAGTCATTGTGCAGTTGTGCAGTGTTTTGCACTGCAGTCGCATCAAATTTAGATTGAGGGTACAATCACAGATTTACAGTTAAACATCTTCAAATTAATCCAGTTCGGTGGCAATCAAGGGTAGATCACATGAATAGCTGGAAGCGTCTGGTTCTACTTTGTAGCTTGAATTAGAGATGTTTAACTAAGTAGGCATATGTTAATCATGTCTGAAAGCTATGTCAAGCACAAAATAACACTCAGCAGTAACGTAGGAGGTTCTATTGATAGGTTTGATTTTTTTTTTTCATGTGTGTATGTGCGTGTTTTTTAAATCCCCAATACCACCTGTACTGTACTGTAGCTCGGTTGATTGAAGTTGCTCTGGTTATTGTCCACACATGCATCTCACACACCCTCTCTCCTGCTGCATCACAATGCAGTCCAAATTATATGTTTAATTTATTAAATAAGTCTATCTCTAGATCCAGACTGAAGTCTTCCCATTTTTCGCTGTTGATGGAGTCTTCTCAGTGGCTGACTTTGGCCTGGCTCCTTGTTTCTCCTGAACTGCATTGACTCGATTTTGCTCGGCCATGGTGCCCCCAGATACAGGACTACTGGTTCTGGAGGTCGGCTGGTTATTTTTGGTTTGATATGTTTGAAAGGCCATGTCCAGCTGATCCTGGGCAACTCGCAAGTGACGGTGTAGGCTGGCCAGGTCCGAGGGGATGTTCTCGTCCGGGCTAGTGCACTGCTGCTCTTGAGCTACATTGGCCATGTTCTGCTCGTGGGTGATGAGGCTGTGGGGCATCCTGCTGGGTTTGTCTGACTTCACCACGAGGTTGTAGCCCGGCGGAGACGCTGGAATGTTGCGAGAAAACGGGTAGCCATAGGATGTCCGCTGGCCCCGGTTCCTCTTCAGGCGAAGGGTGTCCCGGAAAGTGCCGATCCCCAAATGAAGCATCTCACATACGTTCAACACAAGACAAAGACAGCTGACCACATACATAATGAGAAGGAAGATTGTTTTCTCTGTGGGCCTTGAGATGAAGCAGTCCACTCTATGAGGACAAGGCACCCTGTTGCACACGTAGGACGGGCTAACTCTGAAACCATAAAGGAGATACTGTCCAGCGAGGAAAGCGATTTCAAAAATAGCTCGTGACATGAGTTGAAGGACGTAGATTCTCATCAGTCCTTCTTGCGTAATTCTGCGACGGCCGTCATGCTTTGTTTGCTCTTTGCTGGCGGTGCTCATTGGCTCTGGCTTGGCCTCTTGCACCTCCAGCGTATCCTCATAGATCATGGGCTCAGCGTCATCATCTTCTTCCACCTCTAAGACGTCCTCCAGGTGGTGTATTTCTTTCCATCTGGTGTGAGGGGGCGGCTTTTTACGGAGCCGGTATTGCTTCTTACGTTCGTCCTCTGAGGTGCGGGCAATCTTGTGTATGGCGTAACCCATGTACATGATGGACGGTGTAGAGATCATGATGATCTGAAAGACCCAGAAGCGGACGTGCGACAGCGGAGCGAAGGCATCGTAGCAGACATTGTCACAGCCTGGTTGCTTGGTATTGCAGGTGAACTTGGTCTGCTCGTCCGAGTAGATGGACTCCCCCCCGACCGCCGTCAGCACAATCCGAAAGATGATGAGCACAGTCAGCCACACTTTCCCCACGAAGGTGGAGTGGTTGTGTATCTCTTCCAGAAGACGAGTGAGAAAGCTCCAGCTCATGTTGGTCTAAGAAGCTTTTCAACTAGAATCTGGAAATAGAGGTGAAAGAATTTGGATTAAGATCTAACATACTCATACTGGGTTATAAATGAAGTCAACTAGACCAAATAAACACACTTCCGGTTAATCGCGTTCTCTTTTTGGCAATTTCAGTGATTAATAACTTTTTTTTTCATCCATAGTTTTTGTGTAGCGATTAAGAAAGAAAAGTACTTATTCAGATCCAGATAGACACAGAGACAAGAACTGCACCCTTTGAACACGATCAAAGTGAGAATGTGTTTTTAAAACTCTGATGGATTTATCTTCGTTTTTCGGCTTCAAAGTAGTAATCAATCCGACTATGTATATTCTATGTCAAACAAAAACTGTAGACATCTGCACGTTATAGAACGTTTTGACATTGGAAGATTCGGTTTTCTATTGATCACACTGCCCACTGACAAAACCATGACTCGTGTTGATCTTTATCCGTAACTGGGATGATGTCACTCAGTCTGCCAGACTTAACCTCTCTCTCTCTCTCTCACACACACACACACACACACACACACACACACACATATACAACATGCAGTTTGAAATAGTTGAAAAGAAATACTGAGACGATACCACTGGCACGAGAAGGGCTAGTGCAAAAAAGAAGACAAAAACAAAAAACATTCTTGTTATTTGTGGCCCAAGGAGAAGCTGAACATGACAAGAGGCTGAAATGGAAAATAATCCTGACAGACTTTCAAGTTCAATGTTCTGGTGCCACGGCGCACTCCTCTCAAGAAACACACATCGCCCCAACGTCTTTCCTTGCTGTCAAGTGTGTGAGGTCAATGAAAGCGCGGCGGGCAGACGGCGTGCAGGCGCTCCTGTCCCGTCATTCACACACAAGGCTGATCTGCAGAGTTCACATTGATGTCACGTTCACGGCACCGTGTTCCCTGGTGTGGGAGACGTGCCATCTGAATGAACAGGAGAGGCCTGTCGCTCCGCCACGAGGCCTACCCTCCAGTTCCAGCACTGCAGACGCTGGGGAGGGGTACGGACACATGGAGACAGATGGCACCTATGGTGGGCGACTCAGAGTCCGCCCCAGGACGGCGTGACAGGAGGGCAGCCTCTGTCATCGTTTACACACAAGTATGAATGAGTCTGTTTGTGTAGGATCGTTCCAGCCGCGTACACGGACACTTCACTGATCTTATCTGCCTCTTACTAATGCGCTCAGAGACAACCAATGTGTATGTTACGCACTGCTCCTGCTGCTGTTTGAGTAAGGTCTGGCTTAAAAAGATTTGATTTGGTTAACAGGGGAATGGCGTATGCATATTTCTAATTTTGTAAAAAAAAAAAAAATACAATTTTGATGTTTTAGGTTTTCAAAAATCTTATAATGCTGAGAAAAGCGATATTTGGTAAATATTTTAAAATGGTCAAAATTCAACATTGTGTTGAGCATTTAAAAAAATTCCAGAATGCAGGC
>JAPTHA010000010.1:14651408-14694407 GCA_029814585.1 Gymnapogon annona
ACACACACACACACACACACACACCTTTAACACCGCCCAAAGGATAGCGTTTCCACAAATTTTGGTTGTTTCTCCATAATATAATCCCAATGTTAAATATTCTTAATAAATACAAATGTATTTATCTTTAAAAGGGCATAATTGCATTTTTATGCCATTATTATTATTATATTAGTTGAAAAAGGGTATCACTTATCGCAATAATTCCTAGGACAATTTATCACCCAGCAAAATTTGTTATCGCGACAGGCCTAACTGGCCCCGCCCACTTCACATCAAGTTTGGCTGAATATGGCCCCTGGACTAATGAGCTTGAAACCCATGGTTTAATAATAATAATGTAATAATGTGACAACTCCAGAAATCACATAATGATGGAAGTATCGGTTTACACGTAAAGACGCACACTGTATGTTCTAAAAACTGTCATCGTCAAACATAAATCAACACTGACTTTGATTCCCGCGTCTGTCCTGAACACTGTGTGTGTGTGTGTATTTCCTACAGAAGGATATTCCCTCTGAAGAGATCAAGACAGGAGAAGAGGACGACGACGACAACGGAGACAATCTACTCAAAGACAGCAACGACAGTGAGTCGGGACCCTTTCGCTGCCTTTTTGGGGGGTTTTTTTTGGGAGGGGGGGGGTCCCATGGTCTTCACTTCACTTTATTTCCGGTCCACTAGAGCAGTGGTCTCCGACCTTTTTTGCTCCAGGGACCAGTTTTATGTATGAAAAATGTTTCCGCGGACTGGTTAGAGGCACAGGTGTTTAAATGATAAAAACATCTGTCAATTCACAGTATTTAATCTGAATACGACGACTGCACTTTATATTAGGCAGTTACAACAACTCTGTACTATAATATCAACTCACCATCATGTAGAGTTCAGTGGGAGCCCTGGGCTTGTTTGCCGGCTACTAGATGGTTCCATCCGGGGGTGATGGCAGTGACACTGGGGTTGTGTTGCGTATATATATATATATATATATATAAAGTTGAGGTGTTGTCCTTCAAGTAGACGTTTTTTTCTTTCGAAAAATTGCAAGGGCTTGTCTTTTAACTCAGAATGTTTTGTCTGAATGTGGCGAAGCAGTTTTGAGGGGTTTCATTGCATCATTACTTAGCCGTTCACCGCAAATAACGCAGAGCGGGTGTGGGTCTTGTGTATCACCTGTTGCGATGAACCCATGACTTAGGTAGGAATCTTGATATTTTCTTTTAAATGAAGCTTTCTTTTTGCTGGTAGTCATTGTTTGCTCGTTTCCTCCCGAAAAAGCTCTCCAGCAACTTTTGTTTTTGGCTCATTTTTTTCAAGGCCTAGCTTGTGGTTAGCTAAAAATTGTAATTGCGGTTAGCTGATGTGTAAAATGATGTGACACGGTCAAGTGAGGCCAAGGCGGAAACTCAAATGGAATCATGAAGGATTTTTCTTGCGGCCCGGTACCAAATGATCTGCGGACCAGCGGTTGGGAACCCCTGCACCAGAGCAGTGTTTTTCAACACTGTTCCTCGAGCCACACTGTCCTGCACGTTTTAGAAGATTCCCTCTTCCATCACACCTGGATGTCGTAACGTCATTATCAAGGCCTCTGCAGAGCCTGATGATGAGCAGATCATTAATTGAGTCAGGTGTGATGGAAGTGGGAAACACCAGGGCTGTCAAACACGTGGCCCGGGGGCCAAAGGTTCCTATTTGGCCCCTGGGATGACATTGTGAAATACAAAAATTACACCTTAGATATTTAAAAAATATATACATTGTTCAGGTTACACCAACAGACTGAGGAAATATTCTCATGATGAGTCCTAATAATAAATATCATCTTAACCTATAAATACTCACAACTTGAATCTGGAATTCTTCAATCCACTGAGATCTGTAAGTTGTACTGCACGTGTAAATTATAAACTTAGGTATAACATTGTGCAAATTACTTATAACAATGTACTTATATAACTTATAAACTGAGGAATAACATGGTTAAAATAACACTTGTTTTAATGTACTCGTATAAATTATAAACAGGTATAATGTTAGAATTAAACTTGTTTTTCTTGAGTTTTGAGGTTGTTAATGTCATTGTCCTAAAGAACAGTTTGTGGACGTAAGCATTTTCAGTTTGGAGTTGACATTATTGATATGCAATTCTGTTATTGGACTGGCCCCGCCCACTTCAGAATTTGGCCCTTGAACTAAAATGAGTTTAACACCACTGATTTCTATATTATGCTACTATTTGTCGACATTTTCATCATGTTTTCAAACTGGGGGGCCCGGCGTTATGACAGGGGGCACGGGTCTACCATGAACACTTGTTATGTTACACCCAGCAGATGGCACTAATTTTACTAACCAAGCATCTTAAAAACACCAGACGAGGGCTGTTAAAAAATGTAAACAATACAGGAACAAATTTTCACCGCTAGCATAGAGGAGTTTGTCAGCGGACTGCCTTTTAAATGCAAAGCAGATGACCAACAAGTAAGCCCACCAAAGCAAAGTTTCAATTCAAAAGACTATTTATCCCAAAGGACAATTTAGGTGAAGCAGTTGCGCCCAACGTGGGGCTCAAACCCACGACCCTGAGATTAAGAGTCTCATGCTCTACCGACTGAGCTAGCCGGGCTTAAGTGCAGGAATTTGCTTGTTCGCAACCTAACCAAATTCTTATTTATTAATAAAAACGAATTTATTTTCTCCGCCCAGGTCCGAGCATACAGAGTAAACTGGTGACGAACCAGCAGATGGATGACATCGCAGCCAAACTGGGAGACCAGTGGAAGACGCTGGCCTCCCATTTAGAGATGAACGCATCAGAGCTCCGAGAGATCGAGACGGACAGCGAGGACGTGGACATGCAGGCCAAACTGCTGCTGGTGGCCTGGCAGGACCGAGAGGGTGCACAGGCCACCGTGGAGAGCCTGGTCACAGCCCTGAACCACGCCGGGTTCTCTTACATTGCAGATAGCCTCAGTGAGGCCTAGTGTCACTCAATGACTTCAGTACGTCGCCGCATCCTTTTCATACCGAAACTAATTGGGATATCCATTTTTGTATGTAGTAAATGTTAAAGCAGTTTTTCACAGTAGAAAAGTCAATAAATGTTTTTTTTCCGTTACATTTTTGTTGGAGCGTTCATTTCAATCACACACACACATCAAAGCAGCTCAGATTTTGGTATAACAGTTTTATTTCCACCACCTATGAAAAGCAATCGTTCAATAACTTATTATCAAGTGTTGATGGGTAGCTCTTACACATTGTTGAAGGCTGCGTTCAGAAACAGAAGTGTAGCATAAACAATGCTTAAAGCAGTGGTGCATCGCTGAATCATTTTCAATGGGTCACAGATTCCCAGGCAACAAGTAATAATGGGTTTATTTTGGTTTTTAAAATTTTTGTTTGTGGATAAAAACTGAACAAACAGAATTTATTCCTTTAAAAACCACAATGTTCTCAAAATTTATGGCAATCAGAAGAAAAGTGAAATTTTTTTTATATACTGTAATCTTTCTGAATTGCATTTTTTTTTTGCTTAATTTTAATTGTTGGACAACAACCGAAGACTATTTATTCCATACTTCACTGCTGGTTGTCATATTTGCACTTTATTTTATTTTTATTGCCAAAATAAGTGACTCAATAAACTTTAAAAGTACACTTACTGAAGTGTGACTTTCAAGGTGTCATGTGTGAAGTTTACACAGAAATACCGACAGCGTGTCGAGCAAATCAGGGTTGAATCTCGGGTCTTTTACTGCGCAGAGTTCAGCACGAGGGCAGCGTGTTCTCAAGCAGCTCCGCGCACACGTCCCTCCAAAAAAAATGCATTAGTGAAGATTTGGCAGAAAGAGCATCTGTCGGTACATCTGAGAACAATTCCAGGAGATGATGTGAGCCCAGCACTTAAAGCAAAGACCCGAGATTGAACTGAGTTGTTTTCTTCCCCGGAGGGTCGACAGGTGGACGAGGGCGGGGTCTTTACAGCGTCAAGTGGAAACCCCCACAAGTGAATGTGAAATGGAAGCCACGACGTAGAGGACAACGGCTGGGCAAGTTAGGGGGGGGGGGGTTATAGAAGTAGGTTAAGTGATTGGAGAGAAATATTTCTGCTTTCATGATATGAACACCTTCTCAAAGGCTTTAAAAAATATACAATGTGTATAAAACATTTAACGAAACTGCAGAGCTGGACCACGTCAGACCCTTGGCCCAGAGATGGCCCTGGTATCTCCAACGTTCAAAGCCCACAATGGTTTAATATTTAACATCATTTAACAGAGTTTGTTTACAAGCATCTGTATTGGTTACAAAACAAAAAAATTAAGGTCATCAAATTTTTAAAGACACCAGTTTTATTGCACATCTATGAAGACGGTGCTTGGAAATGGCAATTTGAATGTGTTGAATTTTTTTTTTCTTTTTTTTCCGTCATTGAGAGGATCCTCTACAGCTACTGCTCGTGTTCAAGTATTTCCAGTCGCCGGGGGCCGTACAGTAGAACGTATGCTATATGCCAGTCTCCGCCTCCGGACAGTCGCAGGATGTCCTCTGGGGACACCACACTCACCTTGTCGTCATCAAACTTGACCCATTCATCTGTCAGAGGGCGAGACCAGAGGGAGCGCACGTCAGCCCCGCAACACTTGGAACGACACAACACGCACTTCCGACGACGCGGTGAATACTGACCTTCTTTCCTTTTGACCCAGCCCACGTAGTGACCTGATGAGCTGGAGCGGCCCTGGTGTGTCAGCACCGCCTGCAGGTCATAGTAGCCACTGTTGTTGGAGCCCAGATCTACAGCAGAGACCAGTGTGTGAAGACACTTCCAGATACAATGTTACAGCAAAACAAACTGCAGCGATCCAGGGGTTTTATCCATAGACAGATTAATGTATTGATCATAAAATCAATAGATGGATATTACCACTAGAAGAAAATATTCTAGCAATTAAATAATTATGTCGAATAATGACGAACAC
This sequence comes from Gymnapogon annona, assembly GCA_029814585.1. Classification (NCBI taxonomy): domain Eukaryota; kingdom Metazoa; phylum Chordata; class Actinopteri; order Kurtiformes; family Apogonidae; genus Gymnapogon; species Gymnapogon annona. The sequence continues at coordinate 14,656,400 of JAPTHA010000010.1, forward strand.
CTTGTTCTTTATTCAAGAACCAGCTGAAAACAACAAAGTGTCAAAGTAAAAGCACAGACAAAACATAAATATGGGAAGAAACAAAAAGATTAGAAACATGTATACAGTGTGTACTGAAGGGTTAGGGTTGTGTATTAGTGTATACAGTGTGTACTGAAGGGTTAGGGTTGTGTATTAGTGTATACAGTGTGTACTGAGGGGTTAGGGTTGTGTATTAGTGTATACAGTGTGTACTGAGGGGTTGTGTATTAGTGTACACAGTGTGTACCGAGGGGTTAGGGTTGTGTATTAGTGTATAGTGTGTGGTGAGGTGTTTTACAGCCATAAAAACATAAAATTGTATAAAATAAAGCTGACTACTTCACATATTTCTCCTATTGCAGGTTATCTTTAGAACATAACCCCTGCAATAAACCAGGGACCACTGTATGTGTGTGTGTGTGTGTATATATATATATATTTTTTACAGAACAGACATGACGGATACTTTGATCCTAGTGTCTACCTCCACATATTTGAAGATGAGATGAATTCTGAATAAACTCTTACGTACATCAGCGTGATAGTGGTGGGTCAGAGTGAAAGGAAACGTCGCTACATACCTTCTGAGAACGAGAAAGGCTCATATTTCACTTCTTTTGTTTTGTCTGGTTTCTTCAACAGCTTGATGTGAAAGAGAAACAAACAGCGTGAGCCTCGACGTGCACCCCCCGACTGGCCCAGCCCTTCAGGAGACCCAATTATATACCCACTGATACCTTTTGCTGCTGCTTCTCCAACTTTTTGTCCTCGACCTCCTTGAACTGCGACCGGACCGGCAGCATCTTCTCCTGCAGCTCCGAGGTGCACAGCTCGTACACGTCCAACATTAGTGGGAACTTGACGTCCTGTGAAGCAAGACCGTGCTGCGTCAGGAAAACCACTACATTCAGCCAGCTCGTTACCATGGACACAACAGCCGCCCAGCGCACCCACCTTAAGCACTTTGGCGTTGACAGACTCTTTCTCTTTGTAGAAGAAGCGAACCATCTGAACGGTCAAGTAGGCCGGGAGACGGCTCAGCTTTGACTGATGGATGTAAGAAATAAAGCGTTCATTTGAGCTCAGACTTTGGGTCAAGGAAAAAAAAAAACATTTAAATGAGCAACAGAAACTACTTACAGATTTTATATACAGTGCATTTCTTTCCAAGGTTGGAGACATTTTTGTGATTTCTTCCTGAAGTCTCTGGAGACAAACGGGGGAAAAAAACATGTTACTATGGCAAATAATAATAATAAAACTTAATTCATATAGCACCTTTCATACAAGAATTGTAACCACAAGTGCTTCACATCAGTTAAAAATGCACAAGGAATAAGCACATTAATATGATTACCCACTAATCAATAGGAGTTAACAAAATAAAAGTACAAAAAAAACAAAACATTTCAACATTGCATAAAAAGGCTTAAGACAGGGGTGAGATAAGAAATGCATTAACATCTGATTACACACTAAGAAAAGTTCAACAAGATAAAAGTACAAGAAATTAAATAAATATGTCACTTCATAGGAATCTTATTTTATTATTCTCCACAATGACCCACAGTACCCAAACATACTAAAGCAATATATGACTTCCATCATAAATGTTTTAATCAATGTGTCAAACCTCATCTCTCATCCATTAGTCCTACTCACTCATGGATTAATGATAATTAGAGTCACTAGGGTTTTATGCATGTGACATAAAGCGGTGATGAAAGGAACCGGTGCCTGTAACAGTTGAGTGTGTTAGTGGACAGAGTTTGGACCCACCAGCCTCAGGCCTGTTGCCAGATACTTCACTTCCTGGTTGATGAAGCAGCTGAGTTGGAGCTGGCTTTCTTTGCCCTTGATTGGTTCCTCGTCTTCAGACTCTGTACACTTCATACTGAACAAGAGCAGTTAAGGAAAACACCTCTTAAGGCAATGGAACACCACTGGAAGACATGAGACTGATCTCCCCTCATGAAAAAGCATTGTGTACAGCAGCTGTGAATGGAGGATACGAAGTTTCAAATTCTACTCCGAAATACTGGTCAATGAAATTCTTCTTTGTGGAAGCGGAGGCGGCACCGACATCAGAGTCACTCTGAAAACCAAAGACCAAACGGGGTTTAGTTGTGAACTGTATATATGGATTTAAATAAGAAGGAGAACACATTGGAGAACACTCTGGCTTGTACCTCCATGGGGATCTCTGGCTCCAGTGGCTCCAGTTTTTGCTGAAGGACTCTCATCATCTGCAGCCAACACTCATTGGCATCCTGAAACAGACAATGTAATACACATCCTTTACAGCTCCAACCTACGCTCACCTTGTGGGTTTCTTTATTACCTTGTGCACGGCTGTTATATGTATGTATGTATATGTATGTGTTGGCTTTTTGAATATTTCCGTTATTTAAATGATTCCTTAGTCAGGAAATCATGTACAATTTTATCCATTCCTTAAGTATTTGTTCATTTATTGTATCAGGATTTGATGGGAGTGTAAATGGCCCTTAAGTGGCCAAAACACTCTTAATGTGCACTGAGTATTTTAGATTAAATTAGATGCCTTTATTGTCCCGCTATGGGAAATTACAATTTGCAGCAGCAGAATATAAATTCTGAGTTGAACTCAGATTATATGGTGTGACAGGTGCCCGTAATTTTACTTTGAAGGGCTCCTATATATTCTCCGTGAAGCACTACTTCCTGTTTGTCAGTGTGGAGGCACAGTAAAATTACACAACAGAAAAGAACTTTATTTATCCCCATGGGGGAAAATTCAAAGTCGTCCAGCAGCTCTCAGTGTAAATATACAGAACAAAAATGCTCATCAGAGCTACAGAGAAAAATATCTTCACCAAAGTACAGCAACATAAGAGCACTTTAAAACACAAGTTAAAGACACTGGTTGTTATTGCACAACCGTCCATATCAGTGAAATCAGTGGAGGCACTGGTTGCTGTTGCGAACACATTAACAGGGACTCTGCTTCAAAGGTTAAATAGCATCATTGGAGAGTGGAGCAAGGTGCAATAATTGTGTGATTCAGGTATTAATGGAAAGATTTTTTTTATTTTTTTTGTGAGACGACTGTTTTTCATACTGGTCCAGTAGTTTTAACTGTGTTTGCTGACATTATGCACTAGTTTTAAGAAGAGGATAAAGGGTACCCGTTTGAAGCTCCCTGCGTCCAAAATCTGAGGGGCTGCTACATGGCACATTGCCAGTATTTTTCAGTATAATTTTTCTTTTTAGAGGGAGTCTTTCATTTTTGCACTTCATGAAGTCGCTGCTGAGCAGAACGGAGCCACTGAACTGATTTTCCCTTGTTCCTGCGACAGTAAAGAGCTCCTCTACTCAAACATGTAAAAGTGATGAGGTGCTGCTCACCTGCTGGAGGTACTGGCCTTGATCTCCTTTCTCAGCAAACTGTGGGAACGCCATATGAAGGAACTGCAGCAAAATAATGGGAGGGAGGCTGGAGGAGGTCTTGTCCATGGTCTCATAAAGGTCACGAAGGGCTGGAAAAATAGACACGAATGCACTGAGTCATTATGATATAAAGGCTCCAACTGAAAACATTCATCCGCCACATCAGGGGTGTCAAACTCATTTTAACTCGGGCCAAATTCAGCTCAATCTAGTGTGAAATGGTAAATTAATAACAGAATTACATATCAATAATGAATCAACCTCAAATATTTCTCATATGATGAAAATGTTCATCTGTAAACTGTCCTTTATCTTTATTAGTCCCACGAGGGGAATTAAAACAATGTGAATAATATAAACAACCCCAAACTTGTAGGAAAACTAAGTGTAATTTTCACTATATTATACCCCATTTTAGAATTTATACATGTTCATAACTTGAAGATCACAGTGGATCTACAAATATGCACAACATTTAGTAACAGGTAGAATATTGTTAAAATTACTTCAGACATGTCAGGTTGTTTATATTAGTTCAGGGTTTTTTTGTGAAATGATACGCTCAGTTGGTAAGGCACCGGGCTGGTGCCTAGGGGATACCGGGTTCGATCGCCGGTAAGAGCGTCCAGTGGGTTGTGTCAGGAAGGGCATACAGCGTAAAAACTCCTGCCAAATCAAATAAGCGAATAGGATTCGCTGTGGCGACCCCGGAAGGGAAAAAGCCGAAAGAAATCATCATCATACTTTGTTTTAGTGTAAATGCAGGAAAATTACACAAAGGTATTTACATTTCCACAGTGAAAATTTTCAAGTTACAAATATTTGTTATAATGGTAATATTTTTCCCCAAGTCTGTATGTGGTCTGTATTTTTTACATATATCTAAGGTGTGGTTTTTGCATTTCACAAATTCATCTCACAGGCGGATTGGAAGCTTTTGGCTAGATGTTTGACACCCCTGCACCACATTGTTTTCAATTCGGTTTTCTGTGCCTCACACCTGCTGTGATGTACTGAGACGGAGCATTTGCCCCTGAAGATCGGAGGGCACCTGAATACCTACAGAGGAAAACACATTATTGCAGATGAACTGAGTGCTCAGTCGTGGATTTCTTCATACATTCATAGACAGTATTAGTGTCTAAACGTACCTTCTGAGAGCACTTTTCAGTTCTGGCACCGAGCGCAGACACTGCACTGTTGCGTTCATGTAGCAGGTGTTGCCCAAATTTGTCAAACCACAAGGCAGCTCCATCTGAAAAGGACACACCAAGACTCCTCCAATAACTGTCACAGAAAAGTTACACGTAAAGCACACAGCCTACATGTTTCCTTTTAGAATTCATGAAACAACATCAGAAACATTGCTCAAAACTAATGTATGGGTCATAATATTTAGTTTTTATATGCTATTTTTATCCATTTAATTTTATTCAGTTGTTCCCTATTCATTTTATTTCCATTTATTTTATTTCTTCCATTTTACCTTTCGCTTTATTTTATGCAGTACCATATACTCCAGACATATTTCACTTCCACTTCTTATGTGAAGATCTATGTAGAGTTTTTTTAGTTACAATTTATTTGTATTGTTTGGTTGCACTGAACTTCCCCATTATGGGATCAATATTTCAGTGAATCCTCTTGTTTTGAATACCAGCCATTGTTAGTGTCGACTCATTGAATGCACTATTCTTGAATCATCAACATATGGAATATGTCCATAGTAGTTTATGTTACACCATATAAAAAAATCACAAGAAATGTTTATCAAACTGGTCATCTGACGTTCATACTCGTTGCACATTTACTTTTTATTAATTACTGCATATTGGGGAGGGAGGGGCCAGAAACCATCTATGCAGCAACATCAGTGTTTGAAAAAAAACCCCCACCATATTTGTTTTCGAGCAGCCAGTAATTCTGGGGATTACTCACCGCGGAAGCAAGCTGCTCCTCAGTCATGTCCTCCACAAACATGGGCCGGTCTGCAGGCTCCTCAGGCAGGGCTTCAGCTGAACCCATCATCAGCAGGGTCATTCCCTACAAAAACAGGACCAGTGCCCAGAAATACTTAGAAATGTGCCAACTTTAATACAAAACTTTAAAGAGTTCAAACTCATTCCCATACTCACATTTTTCAGTTTAATGTTCCCCCATTCGTCATCCTAAAATGGAGACATGACACTGATCATCTTCAGAGGTATTTGTTATTGTCGAGAAATCAGGAATGCAGCGCCCAAATTCATATTTCTCAGTGTGGCAGAATTGTGTCCTTTCATAATAACAATACATTTTTAAAATGTATTAGAAAAAATTACAAAACTCTATTTTAGTGCATAAACCCTAAAACTGGTTTCACATGCAGCTCAACATTGTGCCAACATCATGAGCATAATGTACTTCTACAGGTTAAAATGTACAAAGTGAACATATTTACTAGTAACAGACTCTAAAGAATCACAAAAAACAGCCGGGACGCACAGACTGGATGTGACGATACTGGCTGTTACTGAAGGTCCACAGTGTCCAACCAGTCCAACACAAACTTTATTTTACGCTCTAATATTTACAAAGATATTTAACAGAATGACAGTCACATGGACACAATTTAAATTTAAAGACAGGAACATTTTTATATTAATGTGAACCGAATTAACATTGAAGTTAGTGTGTTTTGCCATCAACCATAAAATTACAAAAATTAAATTGTGATTCACACTGTGATTTCATTTTTTTAAAATCTAGATTACATTCACACCGAGCTCTGTCGAACTTAGATTTAAGAATCAAAACACTCTTGCTTTTGTTGCTGACAGTCATCTGTATTGAACAATAGCATGGTAATGATTGAATAGATGGACTTGAGTCCTGACAGTACCTTCAGGGTGCCTCCTTTCACCATGACCTTCTGTCTGTCTGGGTGAACTCCTGTTAAAGCAAAGAGCTGAGCCTTGAAAACAACGGGAGGCTCCTCCGTGTTCAGCTCGACTGCATCAAACTTCTCTTTGCCCCATTTCACATTTACTAAAAGGAACGATAAAGACACACACATATACATGTAAATCCACAGAGGCGCTCAGTGAACGTTGGGCAACATCCTAACTTTTGACACACTGCCTCCGTGTATGACACAGCATCAAGCAGCACAAACTGTTCCACGGAACCAAGAGAGCTTCTGGATGGTATCAGTGGAACTGAGAGCTAAGGCGTACACCGTTACGTGGACGCTAATGTACAAACAACACAACTCGTCACTACTTTTCAAAAAATATCGCCACAGCGTCATAATAAACTTGCGCTGTACGCAACGGGTTTGTCTGGAGACAGCCGCACCTGTAGTTTACAGCATTCAAAGCTAACAACACTCATGTTTATGCTAACCGCGTCAGAATCACTAGCTCATTGAGGGACTGAAAGGAGCGGTTCTGTTCAACAGATAGAACCGTAAAACCGACACATGTAAATGTTTGCTCCTACAACCACACACCCAACGCAGTTGCAGTCTAAGGATGCATGGTGTCTCCTAATGACGAGTCCCATCACTTTGGTTTAACTATTCCATTGCTACGAATGCTAAGGTACAGTTAGCTGTAGTAGCTGGCTAGCTAGCTGCCTCTCTGTTTGTGCGAGATTCTAGCTAACGCAGCCGGCAACACAAATCACGTTGTAATTACTCCAGTAAGGAAAAGTAGCAAAAATGTCTCAGTATCTGCTTTAACTTCTGATAACTAATATCGCAACAGTGGTGAAACATGAACTCAAACGGCCTAGCAAGGTTGACATAGTGCCTGACCAGGTTAGCACGTTAACAGCTTATCATGCTAAAACTAGCTAAGCTACCATGCTAAATTTAATTCACGTTAAACACTAAAACACGTGCAATTACACAGGCCTTTATTATCCATTCCATGTCAAATAATAGACAGTATTCAACTTAGAGCGTACCTGTAAACACCGGCATATTTGGCAATGATTTACTTTCTCCACTATTCAATTGTTTTTCTGTTAAGTCTACCGGAGCGCGAATGAAGAGTTGGCTAGTTCTCAGTCAGAACTTCATTTAAATAGAATGACGCTGCAACACGCCGGGAACCACTCATCGATGCGATCTGACATCTGTTGGATATCCTGCACACAACATAGAGGAGTGGCCGGGGAGCATTGAATGACATAGTTTTATATCTATGACTGAGATTTTAATATTCCATTATACAAATTAAATGTTTCTCTTTTAAAAAATTAAAATACATCGCAAGGTTTTTAATCACACAGGATGATGTCACGGTTCCCTTCTAGACATTGCCTGAAGATGACAGAAAAATGATCACCCCAAGTCATTTGTCACAGATCTAAACACACACAGTGAATGATAAAGATATGTTTATTGACATATCCATCAGTGCGGACTCCAATGCAATTAACCATGCAAATTATCCAAGACAAGAGTAGATCATAGTTCCAGTGCTTTTTAACTGAACAAAAAAAGTTACAAATAAAAAGATTGCGGAGGTATTCCATAATCCTTATGTCTTTCTTTATATACATTGCGGGGGGGGGTTGCATTAACGGGACATTACCATGTTAAGAAACAACTTGCAATTGTTAACAAGGACAATAGTTGACACAGGTAGACTTGTTTATATTATAGTACACCATCCCGAAATTTGTCGTAATGATATGAACTGTGTGGGAAGTCTGCTTTGACACGCTAAATCTATTGCAATGTGTCCATAAAGAGGTCATCTAATATATATATTTTATATACTCAAACCAGAGAAAGTTGCAATAAAACCACAAATGTGTGGTGATCTTTTTCTTTATAAAATAAATGATGGAAGAGTTAAGATTTGTCTTGTTTTGGAGGAGAAAGAAAAATAGATATGGCAGTAAAATCAATATCCAAAGGTTAAGGCACTAGGTGGGCCAAATGCTACACCTGTTTAGTCTTCTACAAATAATTTACAATTCAAACAGTGCAGTTTTACATTTGTTAACTTAATGTTTTCCTTTTGAACCATTTATCTATGAATCAATGTAAGGCAATACATTACAAAAAAATAAACAATACATGACAAAAAATATTACAATGTACCAAATAAACAGGAAAAAAAATCATTAACTTTTAGGACTCCCGTTTGCCATTACAATGGAATCTTCCTTATGGCTTGGAGCAATAAAAATAATTATAATAATAAAAATAATGCATAGACTTAAATGATGATCTTGCATGCTCCTCGCTCAATACTCAAAACAGCTAATACTCATGTCCCAAACCTGATAACTGACTTGCGGAGTAATAAGAATGAAGGCAAAAAAGGCCAAAGACGTTTAAATGAAGGCATCAGTCATTTGTGTACACTGGAAACAGAAGCATGTTTGCATTTAGTTGGAGCATCTGTCCAGTCGGGGGAGGAATTACAAAATTGATATCATTTCTCTCACCCCTGAGACGCAACCACTCGCTGTACATCTGTAACTGCTGTATGACAGTACCTTAAACCGAGTCCCAGCAAAACCCCCTTCTACCTTTCCATTTCCATCACAACTGATAAGATCATGTAAAAAAATAAAAAAAACGAAACCCGGAATGTCTCCATGGAATGAGCACTTCTGTCTTTAGCTTTGAAACAAGTGTGCCATCTTCTGGTAGAAATGGACAGCTGCGAGGTTGCGGCGTTGGATGATGAGTTTGCTTTTCTTGACTGGAAAAAGTGGAGTCGGGTAGGGGTGATGGGAGGGGGTGGGGGGTAGCATGCTGCTTCATGTCCACGATGCCTTGTGTCTGACTGTTGAAAATACTCCAGCGTTGGTCGTTTTCAGATTGATTTTTTTTTTCTACTGAGTTCTCTAAGGAATACAAGCGTCTCCATCTTTTTGTTTTTGAGGTTGACGAAGGAGGAGGGAGTAAAGGGAAAAGTACAGTCCAGAAAAAATCCGACGGTTCAGATGGTTAGCTGAAAGAAAAAAAAAAAACAGAGTTGTCCAGTAAAAGGAAAACTGCAACAGTTTTTATATTGGTTAGTAACCCAACCTGACGGCCACATTCAGACAATTCACCATTAATACCTTCGCAAGTGGGACAGATAATGTTCTTAACCCTCAAAGACCCAAACAGCTACTGATCTGATAGGCTGACTAACTTCTGAAACAAACCTATCCATGTGTACAGTTAATTATGGTATCATGGTGGTTAGATATGACCCATTTGGACGCTCAGAAGCTTTGGAGGAAGCGTGAAAACACTTCTGTCATCGCCAGTAAAACCTGTGGAGTTTGACAAATGACAATGACCGTAGACACCTGTTACTACATTCAGTTATTGATATCTTTGCTGGAAAAGTCACTTATTCTGAATTTTTGGGATTAAAATACCATATTTTCACTGAAAACGCAACATACAGGATAATATTCTACTAAATCAGTTTAAAAAATAAGTTGAATGGAGAAACATTCATTTGGGAACTGACTCACAAGTAGCACTGGGTCTTTTAGGGTTAATGTGGTCCAAATTCCAAGTGGGGTTTGTTTAGTAAGTCTAGAAGTTAGTTACCGAGCCCAACAACACATTAGTGCCAATTAGAAAAATGAGAATCCCCAAGCGTCGACTGGAAAAGAGCCCAGGGGTCCACAAACCAAAAACCAAGACGTGTCTCATGTTAGAAATACCCAGGGACACTATTAATAATAAATAGACAAGTTTGAAGCTATAAAGAAAAGCTTTAAAAAACAAAAACAAAAAAAGCATCAACACTTTCTGAAGGACTTCTTGTCAACAAGTGCTGGATGTTGTGTCTGCTGCTTGGAGGAGGGACTGCGCTCGGCTACAACACAGGAGACAAACAGCAGGTCATGTGACTGACTCCACCACATGTCAGCCCACCACGGGATAAAATAAGACTTCTGACTGCAACACACCCTGACTTACAGCTTAAAACAATATGACAAAGCTTAGCTGTATGCCATGCAATTACGTCTGGAGGGGAAAAAAATGCTTTTTCACTCGGAAATAAAAACAACAAGTGGCTTGAGGGTCATTAGTCTCCAAAGTGTTGAGTTACCTCAGCTTTCCTGTATTGCTTTTAGGGTTCTTGCGGAAAGACTGGTTAGGTCCGGAGCGGGTGGACATAGAACGAGGTGAGGCTCTTGAAAATGTTGTCGGTGGAGTTTTGGGAATCTTCTTTCCGAGGTGGCCGATCCACTTCTTCTGCTCGTCTTGGGTGAGGGCCAGCAGGAGCATGTCCCGGGCGGAGGTCACGTCGTAGTTTACTGTGGAGCGTGGGGAAAGAAAATGGGGAAGTCAAACAAGTACACAGCGTCAGAAACCACAAAGTTCAGAGCCTGTGGAGTCCCTGGACACACCCTTACATCCAGATCACATGACTGCACAGAAGATGGAGCCTTCAGAGCAATGCTAGGAAGTCATCTGTGCTAAAAGGTCAACTAAAGACAGAATGATGATCCACAATGGAAGCAGAATGTACTGGATTATTGTGATCACGTTTGGCGCACAAAGACAGTAAAAACAGGGCTCGGGAAGTGCTTGCATGAAAACAAAAACTTAAATGTCACAGTATTTCCTATTGGTGGAAAAGTGCACTGCATCAACCAATCAGATGTGTGGCATTTTGTGACGTCTTGATTTTTAAAAATAGTTGAGTTATATATATATATATATTTATGTGTGTGTGTGTGTGTGTGTGTGTGTGTGTGTGTGTGTGTATGTCTTATAAACAATATTCACCACAATGTTAATAGTTGTAGATAGCATTCCTAAAAACACCTGTGGCATTGCCTGCAGTTTCATGTAAATAGTACAGTACTACATGTAAAGAGCAAGTAAGGTAAGTTAGTACGTAAATACATTTGCTCAATTTTTAAAAAAGTTTTCAATTCATATGTTTATTCTAAAGTTAAAAAAATGGTTCAAAAAACTTTTTTTGGTGAAAAAGAATAAATAATGTGACTTTTTCCTACTCAGAGTTCATGTTTTTAAGTTCAGTGCATTAATTCAGCATGTCAAGTAAAAAAATTAATAAATAGAAATCACTGTCAAGTGACACAGGTTTAGCTGTGCTGAAAAACAAATGAATTATTTTTAGGAAAAGAAATATGGAGGAAAAATCCAAAAACACACTCCTAAGAGCTGATAACAGTGTGACCCTCACCTTTGCAAGGAGCGATAACGTCTTCCTTTTTGTCGAGGTGATCTTTGTGGCACTTGACGTGGCAGCGGCGACACTCCAGCGCTGGCGGTGGCTTGAAGACGTGCCACAGAGGTTTGGCGCAGGCTTCGCAGTTGGAAGGAAAGTGATATAGCGTAGGGATGAACTCATGGCCTTTGTGTTGAAGACAGTTCTTGTCGCCCTGAGGGACCGTCTCCATGTCCGCCTCCTTCCTGCACTCCCCCTCGTTGGCGTACAGAATCTGGGCGCGGACAGAGCAATGTCGGAGTTAAAATAAGCATTTCTGACACTGAGTCCACAATATGACAGGATCAGTGAGAAAGCCCTGAATTCACCAGAGAAACGGTTCCTTGACTTGAATCAGTTCAAAAGCATAGACGAGAATAAAAAGGCAGAAAATGTCTATACGCTCATTTTTCTTCAATGGAACCATCACTTACTCCTTTAATCTTTCACAGTAACATGAAATAGATTTGGTTTTATTCTTCTTGTAAGTTGCATGCTAATTACAGCTTAAAGTGGATACTATTCCCATTTGCTTTGTTTAGGACATATGTTCTTTTCCAAAACACATCTTTTTGGTAGGTATGTTACTACATCTGTTATTAAGATGTTGTATATAAATCTGTTGAAAACGACACAGAACGTTTGTAATGTCATTTGACTTGTTTGTTATTTCTATATAGATCAAGATCAAGGCTGGGTAAAAAAAAAAAAAAAAAATTTAACCACAGGACAGGAAAGAGCCTCCTACCTGGAATATTCTTGGAATCTCCTCGGTCTCTGCTCGGTACACATCTCCTTGTGTGACTGGTCTTACATGGAATAGTTTGCTGTGGATGATTTCAGAAACATGGTCATAAACTTCAGCACACTTTATATGGGGGGGGGAGAGACCTCTTTCTATAATGATATCTGTTGAGCTGGTAACAAAAAGGAAAGACTTACTCGATATCTAGTACCATAGAGGGATTTGATTGCTCTTTATCCTGCTCGTCGTTGTAGAACAGAATCTTCTTACTGCTCACCACCACATACTGCACATTGAGAAAAGAACAACAGGAAGGGTTGTCAGCACGTCCGACACACTTCCACATGCAAAGAAAGAGGAAGCGCCGTGCTACGACGGCCTCACCTGCTTCTTCCATCCGTATCGTTTGATGTTAGCACGATTCGGAATCGACAGCCAGCCTTCCAATCTGGATTCTGAAAAGCAGCCGAGAGACGTCAACGTTATTTATACATTGATGCTGTGAAGATGCTGTAAGAAGAGAGCGTGGAGACAAAAAGGGCCATGCAAATCCAAACTCAACTGGGAGAAAAATGAAAAGTCAAGTGATAGAGTTTCTAATGGTTTCCAAAACACTAGATGAACCCCCTAAGGGAGTTCTGCCAGCGTTACGTTAACTGCATCGGAGTAGGTGACAAGAAATAGCGCTGCTTCAAACTCCCCATGCGCCAGGAAAGTATTAGAGAATCATGGGCAAGTTATTATCACACCATGTTATCAGAGCATGTATGGTTTTAGACTTGTCAGTTAATAACAATAATAATAATAATAATAATCCCATCATGGGGACATTCGTTTGTTTAAAGAATTAGTATTTTTCTTGTCTTGGGTTGATCACTCACTCCTTTCATAGAAACAAAGATGTGCATTCGCAGGTTACAGAGAACAGTGTTAAAATGGTCATTTCAAGTACATGCAGCTGCGACAACACAAGCTAAAAGGGATACAGTGAACCAAAGGAGGTGGGGCTAACTTAACGTGACACTGTGAGGGAGGGAGGTAACTGTGTCTGAAACAAGCAGTACCTCCAGGTGAACATGCCACTATGCTACATGTGCGGCGGGTCTGGAGACTAAAACCTTGAAGACACATTTTGAAAGGTGCTGAGAGCAATAACGTTTACCCTAGCTTGACAGTAACCTCTGAGCTGATACGGTTACCAGTTCAGCTGATTAGAGAACGTTTTGCCTATCATGAGTTCGCCATTTTGCTCCCCACTCTGTCAGGCTTCTTTCAAAAGTGTTGCTGAATTTCCCAAACAGAGATGACTGTCTCACCTCTGGCAAAACAATCGCTTAAGAAAATCAGAGGCGAAAAAAAAGAGGCACAAACACACACACACACACACTGAACAGCTGCAATGCAGGCATGGCAATAGAGGAGCTCGTCCACTCAGTTACTCACAGAGGGAAAGGAATAGGAGTTACAAAGATAAGGAGAGCAAGGAGAACCGACTGGATATGAGGGAAATAGAGAGAGCATGACTGAACCACAGACACCGGCGCTCAGAAACAGTGCTAAAACAAGGAGATAAAAGTTGTTAGTTGGTATTTGGAGAACAGGAGGACATTCATCTAAACATCTGGACTGATGATGTGAACCCTACACTAAAGCACCCGCAGCTGTCTTCCCTGAAATGTATTAACCACAAGACCACAGGTACCTGTTGAGTCAAACATATGACAAGAATAAAAACAAACTTCTTTATCAAATAAAACAATAAAAACTGGTATAAAGAGAGGGAGTATAGGAATTCCTTTTTTGTTTCTTGAGTCTCATACCAATAGGTTCAAGTGTGTTCAGTTGTAAAGGTTAGCTGAGCTGACTCGACATAAACACAACGTGCCTGTCATGAGTCCAGGTTAAACAGTGTACCTCTTGCTCTTTAATCATTTCCTACGCGGCTGGTTTTAGTGTTACTGACAGCGTTGTTGAAAAACTCAGTCCAAATAAAACCTACTCGAAGGTCGTGATCCATAACGATGGAAACCTTAAATGACTACTGTCGTCACATGGTTCCAAATAACTGCAGGCGTTCTGGATTCTAGACTTGTGCAGTAAAAGCTGCAGCAGCCGTGTGTGTGTCTGTGTTTAACCCCTGCGGAGGTACCTGCGATGTTACTGTCCGTTTCATCTGTCTGCAAACTGGTGACGCTAGAGTTCTCCATTCGCTGCTGCAGGTCGTTGAGTTTCTCCCGGAGCTGCTCGATGTCACTCTCCTTGCTATCCAACTGCATCTGGAGCTCGTTGCGATACGTGGATTCTTCTGACAGTTGCTGTTGGGAGGGAAAAGTTTGGAAATGTTGGGTTAAATCAATGTAGACTGTAAATAATACTGAATATAGTTGTAGTATTTAATTATTGGCAGTGTTGCTGAAAAAGAAAATTATTAAAGTAAAACCTGTACAAAAACTGAATATTTAACAACTGTCTATATAGAATGAATGGGATGTGCCTGTCGTATTAAGTGCAAGATATGCATAGGCATTTCACATTTCAAAACTATAAATTGTACTATTTTACGCAAGCTTTGTTGCCACATGCTTGAAGGCTTTGACTTATAAAATGCATTAGAGTAGAGCACGAGCCCCAAACACACCACACACATGTACAGACAGAGAAGACAAGACAGAAACAGTCTGGAATTCCAAAAATACACCTGGAGAAGGAAACTGAACCGAGTTGGACACTATCTTTGTTCTGCCTGGTAAAACGAGCAGGTTGTCGTGTCTGCTCCACATAATACACTGACAGATGATGGATTTGGAGCATTTGAATCCGGTGGGTAAATCAGTTTCAAAATATGACCGTCTCATAGGTTTACACGTCCTGGACACCAGGAGGCACCGTCTCCTTCTCACGTGTTCATTTCATTCGTGTGGCCCACTGAGCAGATATTCACTCACCGCCTGCATTTCGTTTAATTCCTTCTGATACTTAATGGCCATGTGGTTGAACTTCTCCTTCTCCTGGTTCAGCTCCAGCTGAAGCTTGCGGTTCTCCTTCTCTTTCTTTCGCAGGTCGGCAGTACTGCCCTTCTTCTTCTGGTCCAGCTTCATGTCTTTGCGGTTCATGATCTCCGCCAGCTTGTTTACCGCCTACAACATTAGTGTCGATTAATAATAGAACAGCAGGAGTACACTTTCTCCTCTGCCGCAGTCGGTGCAGGGGATGTGTCTTCAGTAACCTCTGACTTACCTGTGTCTTCAGTGTCCGCTCTGTGTTGAGAACCTTTTCATAGTTAGCTTTGATAGTATTTGCAATCTCTTCCTTCTGAGCTTTGTACTCTGAAGAACAAGAGACTCTCATGAAAAACACATCAATGGAATACAGCAGAACAGAGGTGAAAGCACACATGAGCAGACAGTAGTACCTTCCTCCTGAGTATGCAGCTTCTGACTCAGCTCAGTCTTATCTTTACTGAGGTTCTCCACATCTTTGGTCAGTGTTTTGTTGGATTCCTCAAGCTACACAGAAACAAATGATCAATGCTCTTGCTCAAATATGAGACAAATATATGAATTACGGGTTCCTAATTTCATAAAGGTATATTTACCCGAGCGATTGTGGCCTCCTTTTCCCCGATCTCCTGCTTATGTCTCGTCGTTGCTTTCTTGTTCTCCTGGCTGAGTTCAAAGTATTGCTCCTCCTGCAGTGCCCGAGCGAGCTGCTCCGACTCTGCCTTGGTCACCGTCAGATCCAGCTGGGCAGACAAGGAGTCCCTGTGTGTCCAATAAAAACAACTCAGTTATAATATAAAGCCGCTGCATTAGTGCAGATGGAGCTGTTAGCGTGTAGGAGCTCTTACCTTTCACTGCAAAAGTCCTGCACCTTTTTGTGAGCCTCCTGTACCTGCCGGTTCCTTTCCTCAATCTCTTCTTTTAATTCTTTGACCTGAGTTTTGTAAAGCGTCTGAGGAAGAACAAACGTTATTAAGCGAGTGTTGTTCAAATTAACTAATTGAGCACAAAAGACCTGAATCTAAAAAAAAATAAATACTCACAGAAAAATACTGTTCAGCCTCAAGTTGGTCTTGAAGTTCCCTCATCTGTCCCTCGTTGCCTCTGTATTGTCTGGTAAAATGGAAAATGTAATTAAATACATCACTCTGATTATTAAGTATCTAGCTGAGTATACACGTGGAGTACAATAGGGGTCAGCAACAAAAGGAAACTGATCCAAATGCAGTTGGCGCTCCAGCCAGTGGTAAACGCTGCAGAGCTGGCCTCAAGATTAGCGATGGAGTGATGGAGCTGAACTTGAGGTTAAGCGCTAATCCCATGGTGTAAACACAGTCGCAGAACCGCTTTGGCACGGTCACTCTCTAAGCCTCAATAATAGCACTTATTTGAAAATAACAGGCAATTGTAGAGCAATTCACACCCTGACTTTCAAAAGAGCATTAGTGGCTGGGGCAGGAGCAAAGGAAAAGGAGACTCTGGGCTGGAGTTGCTGCCGCTGTGCTTCCAGTCACATTAATCAACACAGTGTCACTTTTCCTTGTGAATGCAATGTTCTTGTAATATATACAATTGCAATTCATTGTAAACGTTGAAACGTAGGCAGATGGCTTACTTGGTGAGCTGAGCCAGTTGAAACTCCAGTGAGCGTTTCCCCTCTAGTGCAGTGTTGATCTCCTGTTTGAGCTGCTTCTCTGTACACCTCAGACGGTCGACATCCTGTGTGCGGCTCTTCAAGTCGTTCTGGGCCTGAATGCGCTTGCTCGACTCCTGTTCCACCTGTATCCTCAGATTCTTCACCTGGACATCGTTGGTAAATGAGAGGTTAAAGGTATGAATGGTGCCCCTTCATGTATATATACTGTATTCTGCTTCAGGACTTTAAACACCATGTTGCGCACCTCATCCTCCAGCCTTTCCTTTTGCTTCATCAGCTGCTCCATCTTTTGCACAGACTGCTTGAGGTCGAACTCCAGCATCGAACACTGCTTCTCAACCTCCACCACTCGGCCCTCCGCTCGCATCCTCGCCCCATTCTCCTCTGACATCTTCTGCTGAACAGCTTGTGGAAAAAAGTGACAGAGGGGTTAGTCTATTTTTGATAATATAAACCAAATGTCAACGTATTCACCATGTACAAAGTCAAGCATCTCTTCATTTTATTTGTTATTCAGTGTATGGGTTTGACTCTTACAGAAAAAAATGTGGGACAATATATTTAATAACATAAATGGCAACTTTAATAATAATAATAATAAATTATTTATATAGCACCTTTGTAGGCCTAAGAGCATCACATCAGTTAAAACACCATAAGAAATATAAATACATTAATATTTGATTACAAGATGAGTACGAAATAAAATGAAATTTCAATGGGTAAGATAAGAAATGCATTAATACTTGATTACATACAAATTAATAAAAGTACAAGAAATAGAATTTAAAAATAAACATGTATAAAACAGGAAAGAAAGAGATGCAATAACAAGTGACCATACATGGAATCATAAAATGTCAATAAAATGGAATAAAGACAATAAAGTGCAGATTCTGGGTTAGTGTTTGCAACCACATTTTTATCTCTAACTTCGGCCATATCACCATATGCATATGAAATTCCCTGGACAGATCTACTATAAAACCTGTTGGGAGTCCATCTGTAAATGTGTTTAAATGAGGTGCCGTCTCAACACGCCAAATGTATAACACTCCTTAAATTCCTCCAACACAAATAACCCCCCGAGGGGGGGGGGGGGGGGTAAGGAAAAAGGGTAAGGGGTGAGGAAAATATTCAAATAGAAATTTAGAGAGGCATTATTAATTAGATAAAGAAACAAGGCAAAACATGAATCCATGCAGAAGAAGCAAATGTGGAAAAAGAGCAGTTTCAGGCATGCTGTGACATTGGACTAGCATACCATTCATGGCAGCTGATTTGGCTTCTTCAATGGACTCGTATTTGTCTGTGAGTTGTGCCCGCGTCACCCTGTGCTCAGTCTGTTCCTGCTCCAGACGCTGCTGCAAAGTCTTCAGCTTGTAGTTCAGGTCAATCTCCAGGTTATTTTTTTCCTGTCGAAAGAAGAGCATGGCACAGACAAATTACATGAATCAAACTGTAAACACAAATGTCCAGAAATCATTAGATTACTAGTATTACGCTCTTAATATAGGGAATAAGAAGGTCTTGCTGTTCCAACTGTAAATAATGAAGGTAAATTTTCATGAAAGTATCCAGGTTAAAAGTATATACCTTCTCAAGGTTATTGCTCCTCTCCTGGGACTGTTTGCGTTCTGATTCCAGTTTAGAGAGACTGAGCTTCAAGTTTTTGTTGTCCTCTTGCAGCCCGGCCATCCTCGCTGAGAGAAACAAAGTTACGGTCATGTCATTCAACATTAAACATCTCATAGGTTTCATTGTGTTGGCCATGGTCTCCAAAGACCCAGGAAAGTCAAGTTCTTTTCCATTAAATAATCGTCATGATGAAAGATGAAATGGGTTTTTTCAGATAGTGGATGGATCTGACTTCAGTATCGGGTTGTGTGTGAATGACTCGTTACCTTGCAGCTCTCTGATCTCCTCGGAGCCCTGGCTGTAGTTCCTTCTCTCCGAGTCCAGCGTGCTCTGTAGGAGCAGCAGCTCCTTCTCCAGCTGGGCCTTCTCTCCGTCTGCTGCTCGGCTCCTCTCCTGCAGCTCACGGTTCAAACTCTCTAACTGACTCATGGACTTGGCCATCTCGGTGTGGCTCTTCCTCAGTCTGGCGGCGGTGTCCGACTCCGCTCGCAACAGGTCATTGGCCTCTTCCAGCTATGCGTTAAAAGACAGTCGGGCAATGAGCCTCAGTACATGGACAGCGTAGTAGAAAAAGTGTCATAGTAGACGCTTCCATTTCTGAGGTGGAAGATGAACTGCAAGCATTTTGTTGTGAACTAGTCACATTAGTAACAGCCTTGAGGGTTTCCATGAGACTGTTAAGAGCTCCATACCTGATTTTGTAGCTGGACAATCTTATCATTTGAAGCCTGAGAGTTTTGGCTGATCTTCCTCATGTCTTCAAGTTGCTCTTTTAAAGTTGACACTAAAATAAATAATAAGGATAAGACAGGGCCTTCATAACTATTACCAAATCAATAACCCTTTAACCCAATACTGCATTACACCATTTAGCCATGCATGCACATACAGAACTTTATGACCATTTTACAGCAAGACTTCTCCTGGAATTTAGGAAAATCTATCCATTTACTCCTCAATTCTCACCATTCCAAGTCATTCAGTCACCAGAGCAGTAAAGTTAGTGATAACTGGTTCCTCATTTCCATATAAATTGTCAAGTTGGAACCGAGTCAAGTAACGCTACGTTCTTTGAAGCTTGGGAACATTTAAACACAGTGTAGCAAAAAAGTGTACAGCGTACATAAGTGTACATATCAAATGCAATACCTTTTAAGGTATTAAATGTTTCAAGATTCATGACTTTTTAAAACCGCACTGGCACCCTGTGTCTATGTAAGGGGAAGTAACTGTTCAGACCTTCCAGGATTTTCATAATGTTGCGATTTGCAACTTCTACTCAACTTCAGCCAATGCCCGCAAATTCAGCACAGTGTTGCAATTTTAACCAATCACCGCGACTTTCCAATTTTTAATTTTAATTTTTTGACCAATCACTGGCGATGTCTTGAGCTAACGTCGACAAACTTTCTTCCGTGTGACAAAACTCCCATAGCCAACAAGCAACATGTGCACAGCTAACCGTTTACCAACAAAAGTAACGGCGAAAGACCAGGGCCTCATGTACAAAGACTTGCGTGGATTTCATATTGAAACCTGGTGTACATTTAAATCCAGAAATCTTCCAATAAAAACACAAACATTTATTTTGTATATCTAAATTAGCATGGAATCGACCACATGTTGGCATGCCCTTTCCACGCCCTGATTTTAAATATGCAAATGAGCATAAGGGGGACTCCATGTTGGGTTCCCCTGATCAGATGATGTCAAGCAGAGGACTGTCAACGCAATTGTAGGTGGCACTGATCTCAGGCGGCACCTATGGCACCAAATAAATATATATTATGTATTTGTGAAGCACACACATATATTCATTGTACTGGTCATACAATAGTCTATACACAGCTACGCGAGGCAAACATTCATGCATAATCGCAACAGGATATAAAACACAAACCAAAGACTAAGACTCATGTTTAATTAAACGACGATTAGGAGTCCTACTTAATTGGTCAACTGATGATTTTACACATAAGGATGCAGGAGAAGATGACGACTCGCAGTCCCAGTCGGATCAGTCCAGACTGATGGTCCGGCCGATCTTCCGTTTGCGCAGAAACAGTCAATTTGCAGGTGCAATTTGAGGTGATGACACCGCAGTGATTTAAACAGAGAGAGGTCGTTTTACGACCATATCTCAGTGTCTTTGTATTATTCATTTTCTGTAATAACTCAATATTCAAATATTACTCAATTTTAATAACAAAAAGGGAAAATCGCAACTATTTATCGCAACTTTCACTTCCTCATGCCACAAATTGCAACAAAAATCTACAGCACACCGCAACTTTGATAGAAATTTTTTTAAAAAGCTCATCCAACATCTGACATTTTAGGCCCGCAAAAATCCTGGAGGGTCCGACTGTTTCATTTGCAGAGTCCAACAGCTAACTAGAGAGCAAGTTACACCAGGCTATCAGGTACTAGTCCATTAGGGATATGCACATCCTGGCAAGATCAAATGAGACTAGGAAGACAGGGGTGTCACCGTGTAACAAAACTACTTTCAAATCCTGACTAGGTCTCTCCCTCACTCCAATTTACCCTCATTCTCCAGGTTGCGTCTTTTTTCAGCCTCCTGGTCGGCCTTTCTTTGGTACTCGGTAGATCTATGCTGCAGCATGATCTTGTCTTTCTCCAGCAGAGACATACTGGCCTCTGCATTTTTCCTGAGGTTTGCCTGTAACAAGTAATTATACACAAGGTTATTCACGCGCCGGTACTTAATTAATTTATCTTCATTTTTAAATGGGAATCATTGGTGACACACTTTTAGTGAGTCTAGACAGGATGTGTTAGTTAATTATGTATCATGAATAAAATTGCATCAGTGGTTTTTGATCACTGTGCAAAGTTGAACCTCTTCATCCAGCTCTCTCATGATCTTGTCAATCTTCGTGCTTGATGTCCTAGGAAGAGAATTGGAAAGAAAAATTCTCAAGATCTTTTCTTACATAATATTGATATTAACCCCTGAGACAGACACATACAGCTTCTACCAGTAATGGAGCCACTTCAGGCCTCAACAACAACATAGACTGGGGGGTGGGATACCTTGACATTAGAACATTATCGCATTCATTTTTAATGTTCCTGGCAGTTTTGTGAAAAATACAAAGGGAAGTGGATAAAGAGTAAGTACATCAAGGCTCAGTAAGGCCTGGAGCCAGAATCAAACCCAAGAAAAAAGGCCTGTTTCATACCTGCATTTCTGCTCCAACTCATCCTTAAACTGCATCTCACTGTGAAGCTGCTCCTCCAGCTGGTATATCCTCTTCTGCAGGTTCTCAAGCTGCAAAAAAAGGGGTTTCATTAAATATCTTAAATCCTAAAGAAAAACATGCACCACATTAACATAAAGTGAAATTCTAATCTACTCACATGGCTCTTGTCTTCCTTTGTGCTGCTACGTTTGTCAGTGGTCTTTGTGCAGGCGGCGCTGCGCAACAGGCTGTTGAGAGACCCCTCACATTATTAAGGACGTTCAACAATAACTGTAAGTGCTTCTCAAAGATGAAACTCAATGCTTTTTCAAGTAGAGACAAGAACAAACGTACATAGTCGTAAAATACTGCAGAGTCATATATGTGGTGGGAAAACCTGCCAGACTTACAGCTGGTTACTGTAGTAGGTGAAGCCTACAAAGGGAAGTTGGTTTCCCACAAAGGCCTTTGGTATGGGAAAGGTCTCCTCCTCTCCCCGATCCTCCTCGATGTCGTCAAAGTTACTGGTGTCAATGTCACTGCTCAGTTCAGGCACCACCGGGGCAGCCGCTACAAATGGCACAACACACACACACACACAAATAAAACAAAATAACATACTTCGTTACAAGTTACTACGTGTCAAAGGAATGGCAGTTTTAACTCTGCCATTGTTCACATGTTCTCATAGTGTTTCATTCTGAAATGCACTAGTATATTAGCTGGTCTCTGTGACTGTAGAAAGCTACACTCTACTTCTGGATTGTAGAACACTCTCTTAAACACTGACCCGTTAGCGGAGCCGGTGAGTTGGTTCAACAACAGAGGTGGACCAAACATAAGTGCTGACTTCAGCACAGTAAAGTATTAAATACAACTCAACTAAAGAGCTATCTATAGTTAATGGATTTAGACCTTCATGTATAATCTCTCTCTCTCTGCCCCAGTGTCAATCCTAGCGCATTAATGTTCCCTTCCCCATTACTGGCTGCAAAAAATCCTTTGCTGCCAAATATGATTCTAAGCAGGAATCACATTCCGTCTTGCAAAGGATACTGAATGAATGGCTCGTCAACAAGAAATTTCCTGCAACTGTCTGTAGTAGGTCAAATGGAAAATGCTGGGATCGCTGGGCAAATGCATTAATGTCGCGAGGACGGTCAAACGAAAGAGACGGTTGACAGTAAACTGCTGTTGCCAACGGAAGAGTGCTCTTACTCTCTCTTATGTTCTCCCATGTCCACTGGTCGTTCTTGAAGAAAGGATGCCTCTTGATCTCATCCACACCATTCCGGCCGAGTCGAACTTCCCTGTAGAGTTCAGGGAAATACACTTGAAGTTAATTTGGATAATTTCGTGTCGCTTCCATCATGTACACGCTTATCTGTAGAAGAAAATAGCTGTATGCATATTTCTGTCCAGATTCCTTCCATGCCACAGGACAATCACTACCCAAACAAGGAGAGGGTCTTAAGATAAGGACCCTGTACTTGAGTCGCTTGGTGTGTTGCTATCTGACCTGTCAGTCAGGAAAGCACAGATGAGATTCTTGGCATCGTTGGAGATGTCGCTGTCATCGGGGAAGGTCAGGGCATTCTTGTGGTTCATAATTTTGCTGTAAGTCCCCACAAGGGAGTCTGCATAGAATGGAGTATCACCTGTGTGGAGCATAGTATAAACGTACGTCAGTTCAATATTCACCATTAAATGCTTTGGGAAAATTTCTTTAAAACAATAAATCCAAGAAAAAATATCCTGGATTTTTGGCTTCATCAGGAAACTCACCAACGAGCATCTCATACAGGAATACCCCCACTGACCACCAGTCGCACTCTCTTCCATAATAGCCATCCCCTCCTTGGGATTTCAGTACCTCAGGTGAAATGTAGTCTGGAGTTCCCACTGCTGTGTCACATCGTACCATTCCATCCTGAAAGGGGAGATTGTTATCTTCCAACTGCGCCAAGGGAGCTAAGAATATTAATCAGCGACATACATAATTGGGAGTGTTCAACTGCTGTCCTCCAGAGCCTCTAACCTGCATGTTTTACATCACATGTGTCGGAGTCCAGTACTCGAGGGCCAGTGTCCTGCACATTTTAGCTGTTTCCCTCTACCATCACACTTGGTTCAATCAATGATCACGTCATCATCAAGCTCTGAATAAGCCTGGTAATGATGTAATTGCATCCAGGAGTGATGGAAGAGGGAAATACCTAAAACATGCAGGACACCAGCTCCCTAGGACCAGGGTTGAACACATCTGGACTAAAATCCTCTAAAACCTTTACACCTTCCAATATTTGCGATATGTGCGGATGTTAATACCTTGTTCATTTTCATGCAGGTCCCAAAGTCTGCCAGTTTTAAGTGCCCCGCTTTGTCGAGCAACATGTTATCTGGCTTCACATCCCTGAAGAGATAAAACCAAAATGTTGGTAAACAAACCGAAACAGTCCAACAAATATATCACTCCAAAATGTGATAAAATAAATAAAAGCATTGTGTGTGATTATCAGAAAAACATAACGTAAGGGTACAAGTGAATAAATAAATGTTTTCCAAATCAGAAACTGGGGCAATTCCCTCTCTGACGTTACCTGTGAATGAACCCCATGGCGTGGATTCCATCTAGCGCCAGCACCACCTCAGCTGTGTAGAAGCGCGCCCACTTCTCTGGAACATCATAGTTGCTCATTAAGTTTACCAAATCCCCACCCGGCATATACTCCATCACCATGTAGAGGTAGCGGTCATCCTGGAACGCGAAAAAAAGCTGCAACGTGGAAAAGGAGAGACGATTAGTTCCAACCACAAATAATAAAATGGTCAATTCCTCAAAACACTGATGGATGATTTATTCATCACTTCCTTACCTGCACCACCCATGAACTATTTGCAAAAGCCATAATGTCCCTCTCTTCCCAGAAGAAAGCCGAATCCGACCTCTTGATCATTTCAAACTTGCTGAGCAGCTTCATGGCGTATACTTTGCATGTGGCTTTGTGTCTTACCTGTGAAAGTTAAAATAAGAAGTCATTTTTGAGAAATAATCGATTCAATCAATTAGTTTCTACTTAGATCAAGATAGAAGTAAAAACTTACCAATTGCACCTCTCCAAAAGCTCCCCTTCCAATAACTTTAACCACTTCATAGTCCTCTGCTTTCATGCGCAGGTCACGGATTTTACTAATGGTCTCTTTATCTGGGAAATCAAAAACAATCAGAGAAAATATCCTGGAACGTGACTAAACTCAAATTATATTGCATTGACCTTATAAGGAAGTTTCCATCAACCTGGTGCAGATAAGCATCATATGAAAACAGGTGATGAACTGGAGCCCATTCACGTTAAAACACTGACATGCCCACGTGACTGGACACCAAATTACTTTCAAAGCACCTTGGGAATTACTTATGACTTATGCAGGTCGTTTTCATTAAAAGATATTCATAGTGGATGTGCTTATACTAAACCATCAGCTTACTTTTACCTCAGTGACCACATTTGTTCTGTGCTAAGACCATCCAGCCAGTTGGCACACAGAACAGAACAGGGTTCAAAACACTTGTGCACAGCTGTTTATTGCTAACCGAGAGCTGGCTCCTCCCTGATGTTACAATACTGGCTCCCCTAGGGGACATAGTATTCACTGTTCAACCAAATTTGGTCATAGTTGAACCAGGGGAATAATTTTTAATTCACATGGGTCACGACTGGTACGGGAATGCAATGCAAAAAACTGTAAGGACATCAGAGTGCAATTGATCTAAAAACAAGAGTACAGGCTTGAGCTATTTCAGCACTATAACTGCTGAAATTCAGTCATGTCCACATTGAGGGACGGCTCCAAGGGCTTGACCCCCATTTTCAATATCCAGTTGGCCAGAAAACAGAGTCATCGCCATGTTTTTATGTTTAAATTGGTACGCAAAGGGTGTGTATATTTACATTCATATGGAGGGGGACACAAACTGTTCCCTGTATGTCCAAGAATACAGTGTAAAAAGCAGCTGATATGAGCCAGGTGCAGGCAGAGCTCAGCGTATAGAGAGCCCTTGAGGCAGTGCATGTTATTGAGGACGAGTGTCTCACAAGATAGTGAGTCCATTAGTCCACATCCATCAATGCACTCCTAAGAACTAGATGCTATATCACAAGAGTACTGTACCATGACTAACTGTGGTGTTGAATAATGGCAGATTTTGCCTGGGGGTTTAAAACTAGCTTGGGTTAACATTTAAATAACATGAAACAAATAAAATTGAGTTGTTCACATGACAACGTCCCTCAGAGACTGGGGTAACATTCATCCCCATAAAAGATAATGAAGTGGTAACAACCGTTTCAACATTCTTATTACTAAAATGCTGTTTAATGCTCGTCTGCTGCTGTGGGACTACTGAGTAACCTGTACAGCTCCAGGGTATATGATGCACAGAATTCAACTTCACCACAGAAGTGATGAGAGATATAGTTAAGCCTCGTTATGACCTTGAGGTTGTGGTTTGCCTCAAACATAACTATGAGGGTTCCCAAGTCTGTGGGCACTGAGAAAAAGAGAAGCAATCAGGATAGGCATCATGTGGGTCACCAGCCATTTATGAAAGCCCCTTTGTTGGGGACACCAAGCAGCAGACACCTATTGTGTCCGAGCCTACATAGAGGCGGTGACCCAAAAACGGTCTCCTTTTCTGAGCCCAGGCTTACTCTCACATGTAACAGGGGCCCGTGAGCACAAATGGTTAAAGTGAAAGACAGACATCAATATTAAAAGAGGACGCCGTGACGCGAACTACTTACATCTATTCAAAAAGTTGTCAATGCTCTTGTTTTTCCTCAGGGCAGGGAAGTCAAGGTCGTAAACCAGTGCGTCCAAGCCATCCTGGGCAGAGAAGAAAAAAGGTAAAGCAGGAGACAAATAAACAGTTATAATGTGTGTTATTGCTTTAACATCAATGACTGTGATTACATAGGCGCCAATAATCAGAATAACTGTCCAATAAGAATAAAAACTCACATATCTACTTATATCAACAGACTATGATCAGAGGTATTTTCTAACCTGAATAAGATATAAGCATTTGACCATTTGAACAGCAAAATATTAACCCTTTAAGCACTAGAGCTGATGGATTCTCCCTTTGTGCTCATGCTTGACTCTCATGGTGGTAACATTAGGTCACATGAGCAGTTTCTGTCCAGAACAAAAACAAAACTGATCTACAGTTGATCCATGTTTTTTAGAGACATGTTGAATGACTCTAAATGACATGGCTGAAAAGGCTTGTAATAAAGAGAACATTTTTTTTGGTTCGGCTAAATAATGCAAAGCTGGAAGAAAACTGCTTGTGTTTGTTATATTTCTGAAAGACCCTGCAAAATTACATGTCGTGTTATTCACGTTTCACAGTAAATGTGTCAAGATTATCGTATAAACCGCCATTTAACTTTGAATCTCTCATGACAATTATTTCAGTCAGACTGAAACAATGTCAATAACCACAACCACTGCCTACACCATATGAAGAACAAATGATGTATTGTTGGGCTGTAGGTCTGTGAAATACATAGGAACTCTGTAGTAGTGGGTTGTACTTATTATAAATTGCTGTATTACAGATCCACTGAAAAAACCAAGTATCTGAAAAGCATTATTAACTATGGTCCCTGCAAGTGCACGAGTTTTAAAATCCACGTTGTGCATGTTGGGTCTATAAATTCATTTGATGAACACTGAGAAGTTGTGCTTTTTAAAAAGCAGCATGACTTCTAGCTGCAAAGCACATGTGTCAAATAAGATTAAAGGTTAGAGATCACAGGGAGTTCTCCTGGGCATATGTGTGCAGAGAAAGACTGTGATATCCAGAAGCAAGAATCAGCTGCTGAACACAACTGCATTTAACTGTGATGTAGGAAAATCGAGCCTTGCAGCCTATGAGCATGTATGAACATGAAGTCAAAAGCGTTTCATAGCTCTGAAGCATTATAGTTTTCACATTTACGTTTAACATTTTGAAACAAAATTAATTCAGCGTCACAAACAGTACTAATCGACGATGCAATAGGGCAGCATTTCACACGATAATCAGAATATTTTCCTTTTAATAAATGTCAACTCAGGGATAGTCTCCAGCACTGCAGGAGCATAAGTGCCAGTGGCAGGATTTAATCTAATCTTCCATAATCCAAAGTGGCTAAAACAAGAAAGGCACACAAACACTTGAACAAAACATGCTGGTATCCCTCTGGCTGGTGTCGGCCAGATGTTGAAATAAAGCATCTCCTGACAATGTCACACTAGCCTACATTTGCAATCTCTAAAAGGGTGGGGCATAAACGATGGCTGCGCTGCCTACAAAATAATACAATCTACTTCTTAGTTAATCACACTCTGTGATAAATCATCTGCACAGAAAGAATCTTGTCATTCCTGTATCGTGAATGACTGTGTGTTAAATAAAAACACGTTTCATTTTGCCTCCCTGAGCAAAACAATGATGACACATGGTGAATCAGCAGCTCAGACGAGGCCAGGAATCCTCTTAAGTAACTTGTTGCTTCTGCTCAGCAGAGGAGGTCAGAGCCACCCCCACCCCCCACACCACTGAGAGATGTGAAGCAGGCAAACGCCCTCTGGGATGGGTGGAAACATGGAGAAGCCGGGTGGGAAAAGAGAAAAAGGAAAAATGTGAGGTGGAAGAGTTGCTGATGGGAAGGGCAAAGGCAGTAGAGACATTTGTGGGAAGATAATGAGGGAAATAAATGGGCGGGTAGGGTTGTGTTTAACACACATGGCAGGAGTATCATTATCTGCTCACCTTAAAGAAAAAAAAGAACCCTCTCAGAGAGGGTAGGCAGGAAGGAGCATTTACACTGGACAAAACATCGACTGGAAGCATAGAGGGGCCCTGCTGGCCACGCAGTATCCTGCCTGCCTGCACTGGAAAAAAGGCTGGAGAACCGAGTCCTTCAGGACCCTAATCACAAGGCTTGTGCTCAGCAATGCACGTTTGCATAACTTCCTGCCACAGAGAACTCTGGACAGCCACAGTAACATTCCTCAACAGGACTGTACACGTCAGAGAGCTATTTTAGGTATGTGGCCAAACAAGTTCTCAACAAAAAGTGAAGGAAGGGAGGAAAAAAAAATTCTATCCCAAGTACAAGTACAGAGTCTCATAGTGAAGCTTATTTTCAATCAGCCTTGTGCTTAACGCTATGACGGAAAGGAGGGAGGGAGGAGATGGCTGTTGCATGTGGGTCTGGCTAGTCCAATAGGAGAACAAATGAAGGAAAAAACAAAGACAAATAGGAAGAAGGCCACGCTTAAAGCATTCTACATGGAATGCTCAAAAGACAAAAAGTAAAAAACGTGCCACAGAAGAAAAACATACTCTATACTAGGAGGGGAAGAGGGGGTTTTAAACCGCTTTAAACTAATTTAACATTTGTTTAAGAAATGGGAACTGTATGCAAGTTGCAAATACCAAAAAAACCTATGCCTTTTGTGCCATCTACCCCTGAATGAATGAAGGAAAAAAAAGTACAAAAATACTGAATGTACCATGCATTCAGTAAATCAGTAAAAATGTATCTGCAAACATCTGTGTTTGTTTGTTTGCACGTTCTTTGGTTTCAAAGAAGCAGGTTCAGTAGCTAAATATAAAACATCTTTTTACTGTTGCTGACTGATTTGTGATTAGCTTGATCTGGTTTTGGGTAAGTAACTCGTCAGACCGCTAGGCCAGATGGGCCAGATGGAACCGACTGTAGCACCAAGCTGGCTCTACTCAAAAGGAGCATCCTGTTAGGCCAAAAAAAACAGACAAAAAAGTTGATGGTCTTATGGTCTTTGGTGGTATTTTCCAGATATACAATTTTTGCATCTCCGACATTTCCCAGATGTTAGGAGTTCCACCGCTTTTCGAGGGAGCCGAGGGACAACACATCATAATGGTCGAAATTTCACACTACTTTGGCCACTGAGATAATCGTTACACTGTCGGGGTTACATAGACTCAAAGAAAGGCATGACTACACTAATTAATTTAATCTATTTACCCAATGAGAAAAAGAACAAAAACTCTGCATAATATTCACTCTGAGTGATGGGGTGGTAGAGGGCCACAGGCTACGTTTCATTATGTGGCAGTCCTGAGAAAAAAAGCAGCTGGCATACAAACCAGAACTTGCAGATCTCCGTGTTATCCTATTTCTGCTGATGCTGCTTCAGCCAGAGGGCGACACATCTCTGGGATTACTAAATAATAATATGAGAAACCACCTCACTGCCCTCTGAATCAAATGTGGTAATTATGCAAGTTGAAAAAATGTGTATACTTAAACAAAATGCACAGGCCAGTGGCTGACATTACATATGGCAATTATTTCTTAGGGCTTTAGGGGAGAGAAATCCACACACACACACACACACACAACACAAAAGCTCTTTTCCAGACATTTAAGTCTGAGTTAAAATTTCCATGGGAGACTCAGCCACATCATCCCTTTCTGCATGCCAGCACAAGGCATGTGGACTGGCCTAAGTTGAGCCCTACTTCTCACTTCCTTTTTTGCCACCTCTTCAAAGACAATATGCTTTCCACATGTGAGAAACGCTGCAGACGGCCACTCACTTCACCATGCAAATAAAGGCAGTGTTAGTGCCGTTATAGGCCCCATGTAAACAGCTGGGATCGCAAAAGTCAACCAACCCAAGCGTCAAACACACCCAGGCCTTGTCAACGCAAACTCTCATGCACACATTCATACAGAGACAGGAGGGATATTGGGAGTTTTTTTGTTGCAAACTCCAGAGTTCACAAGTGAGAGTTACTTTCTTGGTCTGAACTCCTTTTTGCACATTCCTGCTCTACATAACATCTACTGACAGGAAATCCCACTTACCTAGAAAGACTGCATATCTAACAGCTCTACTGGATAAAAGGCAGTGACAGTGAACCCAGGGGTGGCTAAAACAGGGGCATTCCATTTCCTTATGAGGTCCCAGTGAACGAGAATCACTGTCACAAATGCTTTCGCGTCAAAATATAATTGAGTTATTCCAACAGTGGAGCGCACTCACGTGTTTCCACTGACTGAGCTCTGGATTCTCAGGCCAAACTCTACTGTTCTGCATGCTTTGCCTGGGATTTCTGACCCCACTCCAATGGATAACGTTCTTATTAAACATTGACTCGGTTCATTTTGACCATCTTCACATCTCCGAGTTGCCCCTTGACTGTTCGGTAAGTAGGACGTGCTCAGCAAGGCTTAAGTGCTCGAGAGATATGATGAAAAGTTGCAGGAGACGGTAAAGTTCAGTGGGTGAATCAAAGGAAGACGACTTCCATCATTTAAAAACTGGATCATTTTAGTATGCATTCCTGGACATAATCAGTTGAGGGAATGCAGAACTACAAATAGCTCAGCCAATTGTTGTTCGCAAAGCTGAATAGCTGAGGGGAGCAGTTTGCAACTGGCAGCCCCGGATATTTCTGACAATGGACATGGATCAAATGCCGACCGTAACTGTACCACAAATACATGTTTTTCAAATAAAGTTGATGCCATTTAGTATTAAAAGGGCTAACAAATTACATAATATTCAAACCCAACACAGACATGCTTAACACACTTTGACATTAGCCTTGTAGTATCAATAAGGCACAATCTGTACAAGGTCAGCAGTGTGCTCTCAGATTATTCTAGCGTTCAAGACTTTAAAAAGACTTCCTAGAGAGATCAGAGTATATTGGTCCTTAAGATTTGCACATCCATCAAATCCTCGAACATTATTAGGAAAATTGAACACACTTTCCAGCATATCTTCCATGGTCTGGCCAAAACTGGAACGTTAGCGTTATCATTTGCCAAAACCTTAAGTTATGTTTCATTAAAAACAAAGCTGAAGTTTTAACATAAAACAAGACAAAAATAAACATCTGTGTGGAGAAGACCTTGAAATGTGAAAAATGCACATACAAGTCAAAAATACAAGATTAGAATGAAACATATTATTGTTCTCCTTTCAATTTGTTTAACACAAAGATGCAGAATTAAAATTCAATATTTGAAATGCAACCAAAAATACCCTGTGTTCCAATGAAAAATAAGGTTTTATCAAGTACAACCTACAAGGCTTAACAGTCAATATTACTCAGCACACCCTGTAAAAATATTATACAATATTATGTTTAATTATACACATAAAAACAGGTCTTTGAGGCAAATACCAACACATGCTGACAAATATTCAGCTCTGTCAAAACTAAGCAGGTCGGGCAACAACAAAGCCTGGAGCCACAGAGGCCAGAGCTGCATTATCAGCCAAGGCCAACACCTTGCAGGTAAGAGTTGTTCACTAAAGGCAAAGGTCGCTGAAGCAAAGGCAGGCAGTCGCTCTACAGACACAGCATGGACTGACCGTCGCCTTTCTGTTGTTGAACGTGGGTCTTAATCGATGTACTATACCTGGGTTTACCCTCATTTTTCCAGAGGCTTGGATACAAGTTCTGGTGGATGTGATGTCGGGTATTAAATAGTTTAATTGTTTCTAAGCTAATTTAACTGTCTTTGATGCCATTTATACTTCCATGTTTGTAAAAGAAGGCTGTCTACAATTGTGCTTAATTATCTATTCACAATCACGCAGTCATATCATTTCAGACCATTATTAATAGCTTCTCCGTCTATGCAAATTTAGAAAAGAAGATTAGACAAAGACTTGTAGACGTTGACTGAGAAATAACTTCTACCTTTATACATAAAAAGGAGTTTGATTTAATTTTGAGGCTCTTTGCATAGATTTCACAGTAACTTGGTTTATGTGGTTAGCTCACTGGTGAAGTAGATACAATTTATTCCTGTGTTCCTGTATAAGCTCTTCATTCATGCACTCTAGTTTTGGCTGTATTTACTGTACATGTTTTTAATGCCAACCAGCCAAAGTCTGATATATTTTTAATGTGGTAAGGGGGGAAAAAAAAGGTGAAAATACTGTGTTACTCAAACAAAAAGTCATTCAACAGCCACTTACTAATATCAGCTGTCTACAAATGCCATATGCAATAACAAGAAGCATCGTTAAACACTTGTCGATAATATTCCCGTGGACAAATCTAATCAGGTGCTACATGTTCCCACATAATTATAATCGTACTTACTTTAATTATCCTATAATTTGCTTTTCAGCTTTCGTGAATTTAGTGAGTCTAAACCCAGAAGTGTAGGGTAGAAACAGCTTAATGTATCATGCCATGCAACAGTGATATATAACGTGACCTGTAGTGAGGAATCAATGCCAGCTTCATTCGCTTCTATTTTAAATAAGTTCCACATAAATGTATCCAGCCTATATGCACATGCAGACTCGCATAATCTTGATACAATAATATTCAATAATTACTCTTGTTAAAAATATCCCAATGAGCAGGAAGGGAGAGGGACAAAAAGGAGCTAAATCATCCCACGTGGGTGTAAAACACTGTATCACAAGGCCCTGAAATATCTGAAAGAGGCCCAGGCAAAATATGTTTCAACTTATCATCTCACCATTTCAGTTTAGTAAATGTTCAACAGTATGTTCAAGTGGAGGCCCACCTGAAGCAGCCACTTGAAAATGTTTAGCTTTGAAAAACAAATGGCTTATCTTCCCATTACTTTAATGTTCCAGCCCCCACACAAGTGATGACTTAATGTACGTCATTAATTACCAGCAAAAAATATGGCCAATGCTTAATGTCAGTGAGCTTTCACATGACAATGCCAGGAATTCTATCTGAGCAAACTAAACACCTTAGAATCCTGCCTACAGCACAATGATTGGAGAGGGGGCAGCTCATCCAGATAAGGCACTCTTCTGTCCAAGCAGAATTTATTTAAGGGGTGAAGATAAGGGTGACAAGGTTGAAATACATTGTTAAATAGGCTGGCCAAGAGGTGAATGGGAAGGCCAAACACAACAAATTTCGTTACCAGATTCATTGTGTGTGTCTGTGTAATGACAATAAAGGAAGTCTAAGTCTAAGTCTAAGTCTAAGTCTAAGTCTAAGTCTAACCATCAAACAACACAGGCCAAGCTTCTAGGGGGGAAAAGCACGAGCACAACACTGCTACACATCTAACAGAAAACCAATGCAAGCTCAAGGCTCAGGTACAGAAACATGGGTAGTAAAAGGCCTGCATTGTGCATTCTGATGGAACCTATTACTCATAGCCAAACATGGTGGCTGCTTTATGAGTTAAATGTCCTGATTCACAGCGTTCAGAAACATGAGTCCTCAGTCCACATAATTTTGGTTTATGGAGAGAGAGCAGAGCCCACACCCAGCTACCTCAGAGCTGCCTGCCTGGTCTCAACTCTCTCCAGGCGTGCAGAATGGCTTTGGGACACACAGGGAACTCCAGGCCAGTCAAAGACAAGAGGTTATTTGATTAGCATGGAATTTTATTAAGCTGTGGGTGGAGTTCCATGGTGGCAGAGAGAGTTTCAGCAAAAGGCCTCCATTCATTGATCAGGGGAGATTGCAGAGAGGGGAAAAAGAGGAACAACACCCTTGTGTGTGTGTGGCTGCCAGCAGGAACAGTCCCCACAGCTTTTTGCTATTAAAAATGCCAAGCGTGAGCACTTTTAGGTGAGTTTAATTGCCCCTTTCTGCAACAGGATGCAGGGTCACAGAGACTGTGCTCTCACGTTTTCTTTCAAGACGGCTATCTACAGCAGCCTATACACAAACACTCTAAAGTTGGGTCTGTGGGTGGGGTTTAAGGACAAACCCCCATCTCAAAAAAGAAAATTTTATCTAATGCGTCTTTTCCTCGCAAGCATGACTGCAGTAAGTTGCCATGTGAGAAGAAAATAGTACTTCTTAAATTAATCAATGAACTCATCGATCAAAAATAACTACTTGGCTTAAATAATCAAAGTTCCTATAAAAATCTGCAATTGAAAGCAATCTTGTTTGCACTCCTACTTGCAGACACAGAAAGGGGTTTCAAAGGTCAAACATTTCCACCGTATTACCTTAATGACACTTTTTATGAATAACCACATCATATTCTCTATAGTGTTACCACCCTTGTACGTCACCAAAGTCCATTTCCTTGGAAAACATTTAATGTCACTGTCAGCCAAGTTGATATATGCCAGATATCAACAAACACCTGAAATAACTATATTCCTTTGGCATCCACTCCACTGTGACTCAATTTCTGGGATTGCCACATGTAATAAAAACTTGTGAAGGTGTTGCTCTAGGGTTTAAGCACGTGGCACCAGTCACCTTCTTTCCTCAAGACTTGAGAGTAAAAAAGCGAGTTGTGGCCCTTAGACAGGAAGCGGTTAAGGCAAACTCCAGCCAACAGGTGTACTGATGCAGCCAAGGCCTGCAGGTTACAACAAGCATGCATCTATCCTACCACTTCAAATGAAGCATAGATAAGTCAATCTAGACAAAACAACACACCTAACTATCCATTTCCCAATGATCAAAAAGGACACCACAATCATTATGGGGTGGGTAAGTTAAACCTATGCAGCTGATCAGATTTTAAAAGCTGATGAATTAAAAAAAGGTAACCAAACAAAGTGCCTCTTTGTCAGTAATGTATATGTACGGTTGCCATCTGTCTGTCTCGCTTAGTTACCATGGCTTGTTTCTATGTGTCCTGTAACGTTTAAATGTATCCTCGTTATGGGTTAGTGGGGCTACATCGATGTGCAAATTGAAATCGATATTATTGTTCAGATCAAGATCGTTTATTTTCCTCGGAATGCGACTTCATTCAGCATTGAGTGTAACGTGCAAAATAAGACAGGGCTCAGGCAATTCGTTTCTGCTCAGTAACTGACAAGATATACGAAGACACGTGTCCGAGCTTGATTGTGTATGGTAAAACGGTACTGTTATGTTTACGTAAACATGTTTCTGCTTTTACTGAAACGACTCTATGATCTCGGCAAAAATATTCTGCTCCAAGGAGTAGACTGACCCCGAAACGGCTGCGTCGCTAGCTACCTAGCCAGCTAGCAAACCTACAAACTTACCAAAAGACAATCCGTATTTATTTCTGACTTGGGATCCTTTAACATGGCATCGATTTTTTCAAATCGAGCCTCCATACTCTCCCCGGCAGACATTTTTGCTGTTGAACTCAGTCCCGGTGTTGGGTTATGAACAAAAACAGCTCTCTGGCGAGGCAGAAGGCTGGCTAGCTAACTTAGCTGCCTGCGGTAGCTAGCTAGCCAAATGTTTCTTTCTTCGCGTGAACTTTCCGTTGCACTTCAGAGAAAATGCATTGTTCTCTTCGAGCTTTCAGTGGCCGTGAAACGTTTCGGGTTATGCTGAAAATACAAAATCCACATGTTTCAGTGTCTAAAGCTATTTTCCAAGTATGAGTGACAACTTCAGTGGCAAAAGATAAATGCGGCGACAGATTAGTCAGCCTCCGCAGGATGCCACAGAGGATAAGGGCTTAAAACGTTGGTGCATCCGAACAAAAGGCAGTTAAAACTTAAACGTTGTGTCCATGTGAAACGCACAGCTGGCGAAAAGGTTATTCCAGGCCCGTTTCCATATCCGTGCCAGGCTTTTGCAGAAAACGCCAAACGATTCTGACAGCTCAAAAGTAGAAGTGGTGGGAAAAAAACTTCTGCTTCTTCCAAATTTCGATCTGTTTAAACACGAAGTCGTTAGAACGTTTCACGGTAGTCCTTCCGTTGTTGTGCGTGCATTGTCATTGGCTGCCAGCTGTTTCCAGTCCAAACTGTTTTTTCTCTCAGATCAAACACGAATAAATAGGTTTTAGATGAAGGTTAGTTTTCGAGAAAAAAAACAGCAGACGATGCCCGATTTTCTCCCACAGCCTGACCAACATGTCCGCCTTCCTGTTCAAACACCCCGGAGAAGCAACTTCAAAATGTCAAGACTGCGCATGCGCCCTCCTGAGGCGCATTCAAAGAGTTCACTTACTGTTTATAGCAACATGTTGCAGTTCCTCTGATTAAATCATATTTCACACTTACAGCACACGAGAGTTTTGATTTTAGCGTCTTTTATTCACAGTTTATAATGCCGAGGGTTGGCATGCAGTTCATCCATAGACGGTTCCTCTTCATCTTAACCTGTGTTATACCCTTACAGTGATTAAACCGTTCATATACAGTCAATAGTTCACCCTCAGGTCATAGTTTGTGGTTAATTGTCAAAAGAAAATTCTCATTTAAACGACTGACTTTAAATAAAAATTTGATTCTCTGCTACAGGCATCTCTCTTTGTTGTTACAGTAAATGTAATTTTTTTTGTTATGAATTAAATCTAAAAATTGTGGAGAAATATTTATTTGCCCACATTTTTTTATTTTAAACACGATTTCCTTTAATATAAATGTTTTAATATTCATTATATATATATATATATATATATACATGTAATAAATGTAATAAATACACAACATGTAATAAATACACATATATATATGTGTGTGTATTTATTACATGTTGGGTGTATATCCCGTGTGTATATGTGTATATGTTTATACATGTAGTTTTTTCTATATTATATATGTGTATATATACAATGTATGTGTATTTTATATATACAGTATACACACGTGTGTATATACATACACGTGTATATTGTATTTTGATGTGTAGATTCTTATATATGTGTATACATTTTTTATTCTATGTATGTTTATTGGTAGGATTGTTTATTGCTGTGGTATGTATTTGTGTGTATTAAAGACAGACAAGTATCATTTCGAAATTAGATTTACTCACCTCAGGGTTTGTACCTTATCATTAGCTAACCAGTAGGAATTAGCTTTAGAACAGAGGTGTCAAACATAAGGTAAATATAATTATAATAAGGTATAATATTGACAAACATACTTTTTTTCTTGAAAGTTTTGAGGTTTTTAATGTTATTGACATTGTTTTAAAGGACAGTATGTTGGCGTAAACATTTTTACCATATTAGGAAAGTTTGGAGTCTTCTTAATATGTATATTCATTCATTCATCTTCCAAACCCGCTGAATCCTTTGCAGGGTCACTGGAGCCTATCCCAGCTACTCAGGGCGAAGGCAGGGGGGGACCCTGGACAAGTCGCCAGT
>JAPTHA010000010.1:14707078-14732273 GCA_029814585.1 Gymnapogon annona
CCGGGGAATAAGTGGTTATAAGTAAACCCGTGTGTGGCTGAAGTTGAGTTTTTTGGGGTTTTTTTACAAGTTTTAATTTTGATTTTATTTTAGATGTAGATTTTTACAGCTGGCGAAAATATCAAGTTGGAAAAGAGAAAACAACAAAAAAAGGGTGTGTTTGTACAGGTTAAATCCTACTGCTGCTCATGCCTTACCCCGCCTTTCCCTCAGCGTGCCCTTTACCATTGACCGGTGTTTGACCACTGCCTGTGACAGTTTTACAGTATGAAATAGAACTCATTGTTGTCTTATTCAATATGGCATCCCTGAAAAAGTCCATAAATGCATTAGAGTCCTGTGTGCCTGTCTGTTGTTCTGGCCTAGGTGAACTGGCGTTCAACCCGACAGCGTTGTAAAATGCAGATTGGGTTCACTGACAGGCCTTTTCCATTTTATTACATAGTCATGAACAGCATTGTAAACCGTCCCTCGTCCTTCACTTTCAATCACTTATGTGATCAGGAATAACATCTACGAGAGCACATCTTTGGAGTTATATATCACACATTCAAAGAGTCAAAAAAGGAAATTGAGGAAAAAAACATTTATGAATTTGACCTTTTGTGTAAAATAGAGAATATAGAGTTTTTAATCAACGGTAGCGATTCTCAAAGTAAGCCTTTGTGTCAAGAATTTGAATTTAACATATATGATGAAACTGATCTAACATCAAATATTTAAGCAAGAACTGTAGGAATGGGTTCATATTGGGATGTTATTGTAGCAAGAATAAGAAAAACCACAGTGATGTACTTGATCTGTCATAAACGTTTAGGGAGTAATTTGAGAGGCACTGAAAGAGTTAAAGGATCAACCTGTATTTTTTTTAATGAAAATTCTGAATATTCTTACACTCAGAGTTCTTAAATGTAAAATTGTGAAAAATCTCAGAAGTATGCTCTGTGTTTTTGTGTCATCGTATACATTTATTCTTTGTTCTGTTTAAACCAAAAAAATACCTCGTTTAAAGTCTCAGAAGTATAATCGGAACATACTGTATCTCTTATATCTCAGTTTAGTTGCAGGTGATGATAATGATGATGATTCCAGTATCAACAGTTTTCTGTTTTTTGCATTCCTTAAAGCATATCACAAAACAGTCATTGCACTCACTGTTTATAAAATATACACTTTCCATTTGTAGTGAATGTAACTTCAGTAGTTAGCTATTCAAAGTAGCAAGGTTACTGGAGTTGGAGGCTGCTTTTAACAAGGATTTGTGCTGCCTCAGCTGTCTCCTTGGCAAGCTTTTGCAGTTAAATGATGCCGCCCTTTGTCCGTGGCTCAGATTTAGTTTAAGGTTAAATGCCTTGCCCTTAAACTCATCCACTGGGCCAGAGTGTGTGGCAAGGTCACCACTCCAATCAACCCAGCGTTAACACAAAGGCCGCTTGTCCCCTAATGAATTAGCTCCACAGTTCCTTAGTGAGTCACAACATTACCCTCCAGCTCCATGCAAGCCTTCCATTCCCTGCTGTCCTTTCACATGCACCCCCAAGCCCCTAATTTTGAAATGAGTTTTATCACTAGACAGTAAACTTCCAGTGGCTTAATGATGATGACTTCTTCATCTGCCCAAATGCTCCTTTTGTCCAGCCCTCCTCGGGCCTTTAGACCCTGCCCCCGTTCCCTCTGGTCACCGCAGGCCTTAAACCCTGGTTCACCCCAGTTTATAGTTCCTTGGATAATCCCCTAGAACACACACATACACACACAGATGCATGCGCACTCTCTCTCACACACACACACACGTAGAGCCTCGGGCTGTTCTCTCCGCTGGACACTGTTCTGTCTCCTTCTGCCTCTCTTTTTTCTTTTTCTGGGTTGCTGCCGACTTCAGCAATGGCATTCAACTGGAATGTTTGCCTTTGTTTGTGTGTCCCACTGGAAAGTCTTGAATGACCTCAGCTCATCTGCTATCCTCACTAGCACTGATTTGCACTTCAGGGCTCAGCAGGTAGTCCTGAGGCAGAGGGAGGAGGAGGCTCAAAAAAAAAAAGTCGTGGGGCTTTTATAAGGAAATTAGATGTGTGGATCTGTCACCCTGATAGTAAACATCAGTGCGAGTTCTCACACCCTCGGCGTCACGTAGCCCTTATGAAACGGGTGGAAAAAAAGTCCTACTGCGGGAATTTTCACATGGTGGTCATATCTTAATTCCTTTTATTTGTTATTATTTGGACAGCCTTTTTGTATTTTCTTAAAGGAAAGGCAGACGAGGCAGTTAGCAGATCAATCATTGTATTTCCTTCCCATCTGATACTCATCTCACACCTATTGATTTGTCAGACGGACCTCATCTGTAAAGAGCGGGCAGCGTCAGAGGTGGGGCCCCCGCCCCCAGGTGTCAAGTTATGTCATGAGTATTTATCACCGGCCAAACAGTAGAAATGACAAGTTTAGCCGTGGATTTGCCTGCAGCTCAGTCCATGCGCTGCAGCTGCTGAGTCAGCTTGGACTGAGTCATGGTAGTCCTCTGGGAATCCTAAGAAAGGGAAGAACCCCCTCTCCCTGCCCCCCTCCACATGCAACAGCACCAAGCCCAAGATCTCCCAGAACCCATCTGGTCACGTGACCCGTCTTTCCTCAGGTGGTAGTAGTGATACTTCCCCTTTGTCAGGGACTTTAGCCAAGGCTCAATGCAGTGGTGAGGGATGGGCTCGGGGGGCGGGCGAGCATTCAATCCACACTCTTTTGTTTTTTTTCGCTCTTGTGTCTTTTGAGGCCAAAGAAAATGCTGGGCTTACTCATTATCTCTGCTTTAAATGGGCCGTTTAAGAGTGGTCATGTCAAAGTCAGGGGCTTAGACATAAATCACAATGACAGCTCTTTTCTATCAGTTGAACTTGCGGCTGCGCTGATAATCATATCATAGCAGTAGATGTCACGTTTGTAATTTACACCCCATACAAACACTTTTAAGTCAGGCCGATTCAGTCAGAAATCGATGTACTGTAAAAAAACATAGTGACATTTACCATGTGTGGTCTAAATCAACAACAGCCACACAAATTTCACAGTCAAACTCAAGCCCAATGTTTAGACAAATGTGGCTGATTGAGAGAAATGAGTTGATGAGAGGACTAATGGGGGCCCTGATTGGCTCACATGGTGGTTTATAGCAGTCCCTCACAGTGACAAAGCCCTTATATAACCATTGGAGAGGAGGTGAGAAAAGCTGCACACGAGCTGATTAAAACAACTGTTGACTGTGCCTGTGGTAATGAACTGGAACATCGCTCATGTGGCTCAGAAGCCCAAAAAACCTAAAAGATAAGTAAGTAATAACAAACTGACACCAGTAGAGGCCTTTCCAGTCCTGAACCTAAAGCAGTGCTACTTAACACGGGTTCATAAGGTGAAGTCGTGAGTCTGTGTAAGTCTAGAGTGTATCCTTCCTACCGTTGAGCTGGTGTGTTTGCTTAGACCTACTGTTTACCTGACAAATTCTTCCCCACTTTCCATTACATGACTGTTTGGTAAAAAAAAAAAAAAAAAAAAAAGGTCAATGGGAAATTCTAACTGGAATTTATATAATGTTTATAAAGTTCAAGTTAGTCACGTACGTTATGAATTAGGTCGATTTGGACTTGGGATGACTCAAATCTATGTCCTAGTAGAGTAAACTGTCTGACAGCTGGTTGTGTTTACCGTTCAAAGGAAGAGATAGTCGTGGCATCTCTGTAACCCTGGACGGAGACGGATAAAAGGTGATGAATTTCTGCACTGATACTGGTTTGACTTATTTTGCAAAGTTGATGCTGAAACTGAAGCATAGGCGAAAGTGATTAGAGTTCCTCTAGATTTTGCTAATGTTTCACTTAAATGTCTTCTTTTTTTTTTTTTTTAAGTTCCCATGCCTGTTTCCTAAATATCTGCTCCTTCCTCCTTACTTGACATGATGAGGCAATAATGACGTATAATCCCCAACATCTGCCAGGGCCTGTTGATTTGTGGTGCATATCCGTTTATTTATTTTGACCAGATGAGCTTCTGGTATTTATAGCGGGAGTAAAAACCCAGTGAGGGGTCAATCCCAGGCAAGGCTATGAAGACAAAATGCTGGAGCTGACCTGACATTCTTGTTCCCATTTTGCCGGGGATGGATTCTGTTGTCTCTGAATTGGCCCCAATAAAAGAGACGGGTGTGGTGGCCAGAGAGTGCACTGAGCTTGAACTGAGAAGAAGAGGAGAAGTTTCAATGTTTCATCATTTGTTTAGTTTTTGGGTTTTTTTTTAGAAAACATTATGATCTCCAAAGTGCCCACGGCGGAAGTTTTAGCGTGCTGGGGGTCACGCGTGGCAGGGCGCTGTGGCTGCGTGGCAGTGGGGAGATGAGGGTTGGCTCTTTGTTTCCCCCCACAGCTCCGCAGGCCTCCAAGAGCATCTGTCACTGCAGGGGGTCAGCAGGGCCAAGATGAATGAGCCCCCGATGGATTCCCTCCCTCCTTGGCAAATGGCACAGGACAGAGGAGGGCATAGGGGACGAGGGGGAGGGGTCTCTGTGTGTGTGTATGTGTGTGTGTGTTTGTTTGCATGGGAGTGAGAGAGAAAGCCAGGGACGAGCGAGGGAAAGGGTGGGCTTCTGATGCACTGAGGGGACCAGTTGGATTCTCAGTCTTTCCTGCAGACTATCATGACAAAGGTGACATGAGACCAGATACCAGGGAAGAATGAAACTCTGTATGCTGCCTGGATATTTTACCAAAAGGGATTTATTGTCTAAAATGGAGTATCATTAAGAGAGAGAGAGAGAGAGAGAGAGAGAAAAAAATCATCTTTCATATTGGGAATTTACCACATTTGTATTTGGATTTTGAGTTCATCTGGTGGAGCAGCCATGGAAGGTACAGGAGAAGGCTTTCGATCTGCTCATTATGCGTTACATGTGGCTTTTCTACCAGTGTAGCATTAATGAGATGGGCCCTTAGCACCTCATTTAAAAAACATAGGGAGATGTTTGTCTTTTCTTGGTAATTTCTTAATCCCTTCCCCCTATCTTCCGTCAGCGCTTCGACACTACATCTTTTCAAATGTAAGAGTGTGCTGACCTCTTTCCCGCATTCTTACCATTGCTATGGACCTTTGAATGTGAAAGAATAAGAATGAGGGCAAAATGAGCCAGATATTTATCAGTTTTTTTTAATTAACATTTCATTTACAGTAAGTTATATAACTGAGTTTGATATGAAGAGGTAACTCAGGCAGCTGGTGTTTTAGAAAGATAATTACAGGATATAGAATTAACTTTTTCTTTTTTCATTTATTCTATTTATTTTGTGTTGAATTAAGGCAGGTTTAGTCAGTAACTTAATGTCAGATGTGTTGCTTCTTACATAATGTTTACATGTTTAAACAGTTTCTTCCAATTTCTTTAGAAAACCCCTTAGTTTGACTTAAGACCTCTGCTTAATTTAGAATGTGATCCATCTAGATTAAACGGGGGTTGGTTTAATCCCGCCTTCCTGTCTCCTTGGTGAATACTGTGATGTAATTATAGAGTTGACAAAAGAAAGAGAGAGAAGAAAAACCGAGAGAGAGAAAGGGCTAAAGTAATAAGAAAATCAAAGCGTGTCGATGGTTACTAACCAGGGATTGAAAATTTACAGTACTGCCACCCAGAAAGTTTAATATTTTACAGTCTCATATGTGGAGTAGTGATGATGATGATGATTTACATTTCCAACATATTTCTTAAAAAACAGGAGCTGTGCACCTCAGGCCAGGTTTCTATTTGTCTCCCTTGTCTTCATCTCAGGAGCCACATACGTCTCCCTCTGTATCATTCACCTCACAAATAGATAAGCATCAAAATATATATATGAAGACTTTCTGCCCATCAAAGCATCAGGCTCTTGATCCATATGCATGCACTGTGCGGAAATGGAGCACATCCTCAGTTCTTTGTTGCTTCCGGTGTAATTTTTTTCCCGATTGTGCATCAGCCGGTCGCTGTTCTGGAGCCAAACTGTTGATTGTTGGGGTCTTGACATTTTTACCCCTTTAGTTCCATAATGATAAGCTGTATCAATTTACCTAATCATTAACAAAATAGGTTACATTGTGGTCAATAAATACATGTTGAACCAGCTTGTGTACATTTACTATTTGAAGGGTTGGACTCCGGACCAGTCGAGCGTTTACAGAGCAGCACCACACAGTCACAAATGATGATGGACTAGATTGGAGACAGTCAGTGTTTCCAGGGGAACTTTGTTTCTCGTATATCAGACCCAAGTGGCCAAACAATACTTTGTCAAAGGGTCAAAGTAAGTGACAAATCCATTCATAGTATCGTGACTGTGTGTAGTGAGGCAAGCACTAACTGAAACAGCCAATTGTGTTTTATGAAAATAGCCCCAGGGTTCATGGTATCACATAACGCCTTTGTCGGCCTATAATAGTGACTGCATATGTCACTGTTTGAGTCCCTGTTACTGTTGGAGTGCACCTGTTCATTTTAGAAAAGCATGTTGATGGCGAGCATCTTCTATACATCCTACATGTAAAACACTAAATTGCCAATGGTTGTAATATTTCACTTGCTTAGAATGATTGATAATATGTTTATTGTCTATCCTGAATTAGCTTTAATGTATTTTTTATTACTTCAGCAGAATGAAATGAGTCTGCTATTACCTTTTTTTATTTTCAGCTTTTCTGTAGTATGGATTTTGCTTTGGTCTTTTTGGATTTTTGAGTGAATCACACATTCACTGGGTTCACAGTGAAACCCCAACTGAAAACATCATATATCGCCTGGGGTCTTTTTTTCCCCAGTTTTTTAATGTGTTTCATTACATTACGAACACTGACTCTAGGAACTGATCTGATCTCTCCTTTCGTTCCCTCAGGTCTCAAAGCACTACGAGAAATGTCCTTGCTGAAAGTTTCTGAGTGGTAGTGACCCAGCATGTAGCAGAG
The DNA here is from genome assembly GCA_029814585.1 of Gymnapogon annona. NCBI lineage: Eukaryota > Metazoa > Chordata > Actinopteri > Kurtiformes > Apogonidae > Gymnapogon > Gymnapogon annona. The sequence goes on from JAPTHA010000010.1 coordinate 14,714,045, forward strand.
GTGAACAAGTCCCTTCACGCCTGGGAACAGTTCGACAATGTAAGACTCCTTGTTTTCATGCAAATGCTAATGTAAATGTAACCGTTATGTTCAAAATTGTGCTGAGAGTCTGCTGGACCCGTTCTCATATTTTCTCCCCTTTGGTCCAAATCAGATACGCTCAGTGAGGATTAGAGCAGTTTATTTTGACCCAGGGTCACATTCATGCAATCTGTTGAAGCCACCCAGATGCTGAGGAGTGGTCTTAACTGAAAAACCGAGCAGCCTGAGAGGCTGCCTGCACTCGCTCACGTGAAGCCCCGTTTTGAGCCACGGGTTTGTGAACATTAAACAGCTTCTCTCCTTATGAATCACTTCATTGTGTTTGACCATCCATCAAGTAAGATGCAGCTGCTGACTCACCTTAACCCCCCCCCCCCACCTTCCCTCACTTCATCTGACCCTAGCAACCACCTGAGTCACACCTCAGAAACATCCGTTCAGCAAGCGCTGCCTCAGTTACATTTTGTTTTACGTTGCACAGGTGAGAAAAGGTCATCCCCTGCGTTCACCCCCAGCCCGTGTGAGGTTAATGACAAATCTGTCCGCTGAGGCTTGAGGGTCAGCCAGCCAAAGAGGTCTCCGGAGCCACTTTGACTTCACAATCGAATAGTCAGCGGCTGCTTCGAGTCGCCCTCGGGCACTCTTTTCTTGTTTTTTGTTTTTTTTTCCTCCACTCTGTCTTTGTTTGTCTGGCCAACCACCTTCCTCCGTCAGTTAAACAAGACATACTGTAGCTTCATTCAGTTAAGCTGCTTATCTCTTTGACTGCATAGTCAGGCACTGTTAATCTTGTCTTGTCTGGGTTGGTCAGATTCCTCCTTAGGAAGGTTGTTAGGTAAACATTAGATCAAGAACCTGTCCAGGTGTGGGCAAAATGAGACCTGGGAGGAGGAGAAAGCCAGCTACAACTTGATTCCCACCCTGACCAATATTGACAAAATACAGCAGTTCAGAGTTGCCTTATGGCCAGTGCATCCAATCGATTTACTGAGTAACTTAATCATTAGGAGTAAAGTAAGCGTAAAACTAAGCCTATGTCATTTCAATTTTCTGTTCCACTCAGCGAATTTTCATCCATCATTTAAGGATTCGTCCATTAAAACAAGTATGTGTCATACACATTAAAATCAGATGCTAAAATTAGAATGGAAAAAATGTTTTGAAAATCCCATATTTGTCACATCAGTTCTTCAGCAGCTGCACCAGATCTTCCTGAGTTACGGGTCTGCATTCTTCTGAGAGCTGAAGTCTTACGCCTGCACCTTCGCTTTGCAAGGACAAAACCAGGAGGCCATTTCAGGCCAAGCTCATGTGTCAAAGAAGGAGCCAAAACCTTATTTTTTTCAACCTTAAATCCCACTCAGCGGAATACCCTTGGTTCTCTGGCTTGGAGTTAAAAACAGATTTGCCGACATGTTTTGACAAACTGAAAATGGGAGTTTTGGAACACGTTTGCATCATGTGATAAAAGGGAGACGTTAGCCAGAGTAAAGCAGCTGCTGTTTCCCCTCATTTGCAGAAACCGTCTGCATTTCTCTCGCTCTCTTTAGTTCCCTCCTCTGTCTGTTTCTTTGCTCTTTCTTTGAGGCCACATGCTTGGCCCTCTGTCCAGCTGCCACCTGCCACCAGTGAGCCGGCCACAGCCAGGCCCACGGAGCCGACCCCGGCAGATGTCTCAGAGTGGACACTAGGGTGGAGGGGGTGTGGGGGCCAAGCAGGCAGAGTGACACCAACAGACAGAAAAAGAAAGGAGGCAGGAATAGAGAGAAGCCTTTGGCCTTGGCCATTATGTCAGGACTATGTGTGATCATCTGGCCGCCGACTATATGCTGCAAAAGAACCTTTAAAATACATTCCTTATTCGCCAGCGATGACAAGAAACATAATAGCTCAACTTATGCCGACAACTTCTTTAGCTTTGAAGCAGTCGTTCACTAAAAGCAACAACATACAGTACATCAGATGAACCCAGCAGAACACATCCCATCATTAGCTGCTCTGATTCCAAGTGTCTGTTATGTTCTGAGATATTATGCCTGACATTTCTGCTTTGTAATATTTTTTAAATGACCTTTTATATCATCATCAGAATGTTTTACCAATCCAGAGGAAAATAGTTTGTTTTCTATATATGTGTACTTGCTATCATAGACTGTAAAATATCACCAACAGTATTCAACTGTATTTGAAGTCAGAAAAATTGATAATCTTGTTTTATTCGTTTAGTTGCTTGTCTATTGAGACACAACCTGAGTCATGTAGATAATTTTTCATTGGCAGTGGTGGCGAATAACAGCCAATGAACAGCTCCCCACACTATGTTGCATTGACTGGATCTTTTATTATTTTATTGCCTCGTGGCACAAATGCAAAATGTAATGCTTTATTTTCTCTCTTGTGCTAGTTTGAGTGTAATATATATGTGACATACATGTCACTTCATGGATTGGAAACATATAATCACCAGAAAGACAACTAACATCCTCTGGTTCAGAGGATGTGCAGAGGATGTCCTCTGGGTGTGCATCTTGGGTAATTTGTGCTGCTGCTTATTTTTTTCTTTTCGAACAGACAATGGGGAATTCATATGCCGGGCAGCTGAAATCTGCCCGATTTGAAGAGGCTCTTCATAATTCTATTGAGGCATCGCTGCGCTCTAGCAGTGGAGATCCACAGCCCATCTTCACACAGCTTTACCTTGAGCCAGAGCCGTATCCTGGTAACATGGAAGGTAAGGTCATTCGAGTAAACAGAAAAACACATTGTAGCTGATGGCAGAAAATGTTCTTTTGACATTCGGGTTTTCTCACCATGTCACAAACATGGGATTCAGACACAATATGAAAGTGTTACTTTTAAGTGGTAAATACTAAGAAACATCACTGACCTTAGCAACACAGAGCCGTTGTAAATGTGTCAGTTAATGCTGGGTGGTTTCATTTGGTGAACGGTAATCACGCTTACGACTGCTGTTTCTGTCACTTCATCTTCAGCTTTGCTAATTATACACTGTCACACTTCCTCCACGCTGGGGTTCAGCACGAGTACCTCTTACAAGGAAAGAGAAGATGAAAAGACTTGGGAATATATGTTGAATGAATGTGCACTCCCATCCCACTAATCTTACTTTTCTGTCCTTTAGACATGAAACCCAAAGCCCACCTCCACGGTGGAGAGCTGCCGGGCCACGACCTGTTAAACGGCCACTCTTCCAACGATACGGAGGATCTGGATGACGACGACGACTCAGTCAGCAGCAGCCCTCCTCTTCCTTACTTACAGGTCTCTCCACCAGATGGCTGCTGCACTCTGGACGGTAACTAAAACCATCACCCGCCTGGTTGAGATCCTGTCGAGTCAAGCACTTTGCCGTTAATGGAAAAAAATGGCAAAACTCATTTGTGAGCTTGTTGTTAACGACTGTTTTGTTCCTTTGACTGAAAAACAACCTTCCTCCACAGGGTTCTGTCAGGCCGGCAAGGACCTCCGCTTGGTCTCCATAGCAACAGAGTCCATTGAAGTCCCAGCAGGCTTTGAGTTGGTCGGCGCCAAGTCCCCCAGCATCCCTGAGCACATCCTGGTGTGCGCTGTGGACCGCCGCTTTTTGCCTGACGAGAATGGGAAAAATGCACTTTTAGGTCAGTCTGATCCTGGAGTCTGTGATAACAGTGGAGCAGACAGATAGCAATCAGCATCATTACGTGATAAAGATACACTAGGTTCATGGAGATCAGTAGCATCTACGGAACAGATGGGGGTGGGGGTTGGGGTTGGCTGTTTTCTGTTCTGGCTGTGTTTTTCCTCATTTTTATTACACTACCCCCAGGTTTTTCAGGAAATTGTGTCGGCTGTGGAGAGAGGGGCTTCAGATACTTTACAGAGTTTTCGAACCACATCAATCTGAAGTTATCTACTCAGCCCAAAAAGCAGAAGCACTTAAAATACTACCTGGTGAAGAATTCTCAGGGTGCTCTGTGCAAAGGACCCCTAATCTGCTGGAAAGGTAAAAAAAAGACAAACAAAAACAGCAACAAAAAAAAACACTTCACCCCCTGAAGATCTCTTTTTTTACATTCTGTGTATAACATCTTTTTTTTTCCATTTTAATTCGTCATCTGTGTTTTCAGACTGTAAAACCAGACAGTTCTCCAGCAGTGTGTCAACATCCAAACCCAGTTCGGCCTCCTCCCTCAGCAGTAAAGAAAACGGGGTCAACAGTGGACACAGCCCCTCCGCTTATTCACTCTCGGGTGAGGTTGCACCCAACCACCCACCCACCCACACACACACACACACACACACACACACACACACACACACACACACTATATTTTTCAGCAAAAAAGTGTTGTTTGACTAAAGATGGGACACGATGTAGAATGAATTGTCTACTTCACCACAAACGTGATCCATGAAGTATCTGTCTCATCAAAAATATTAAGTAACATATGTCATGAGTGCTGGAAGATTTTCACTGAATATTGACTGATAACATTATTTATTACAAGATGTGTCATTATTTCTTTCAGTGCAAAGGTTAAATTAGACCATAAAAGAAATGCTTATTTTGTGATTCAGAGATTTTGTCCGTTTTTTATATATTTTTTAAACCAAAGAACCACAGTGTTTTTGAGGGAAAAGATTCACTTGAAGTCATGTGACTATGAGATACTACTTGACCTGTTTGCATTCTTCTACTTCTCGTGGAAAGGTTACTCTTCTGTCACAACAAGAACACCTCATGTTTGATTGAAAACCAGGTCTTGGTCCAGTGCTATTGATTTGTCCTGAACCTGAAAGCTGCCTGTCAGCAGTGCTCTGTGTGATAGGCCTCTGTGTTGCGAGACTCCATGTTGCCTGAAACCGTGCCTCATATGATCCTGAATGCGACCTTCAAATCCATCCTGCCCCCATAGAGGTTGACCATACAAGTCTCAGTATTGAATGGGCGCCTGCTTGCTTCTCCCGTCAGATTCTCCACCTACCAGAGGGACACAAACAGTGTATTTCGGCAGCCAGGACCTCAGCAGGGACAACAGTTTCATCAAACCTCTGACCTCAACACCTGGAAACAAGACCCTACCAATAGGTAAAGCCCAGTCCGTCAGCCCACACCTGTCCTCTGATGGGGGTCTCTCCAGGCCAATCGGCTCATCACTTTATTTCCATTCCTCCACAGTAAAAAAATGAATGCACTTTCTGCACTTGCCTTGACACGAGTAGCATTTTAGACTTTGCTTTTTCGTCTCTACATGACACTTAAATGGCCTTGACCTGATGCTGAAACAGCTCTCTTAGCCACAGGTATTTTTATGTCGTTCAGCTAAAAGGCGGCTGGAACTGTGAGTGACTGGCCAGGAGATTACTTCCGTCTGTTTACACACAAACACACAGCCACACGTCCATGGAGGCACACGCGGCTGTGTGTATTTGTATTAACACACCGATCAATACAGAAGGATGGAACGCCGTAATGACTTTTTACGGTCTTGCTGTGCATCGGCCTCTTTACAAGGTTGTGATATTGACGACCAAAGGCTACAGATACCAATCAATGTTTGAGTGTATTGCAGACACAGTGAATATGAGATACCAAAACGTCCAGTGTGATCATTTACATGGATGTGTATCTATGGGGAATCAATCAGCCTCCGTCAGTGCCGACTCATTCTAAGGTATCGCCCTGTCTCAGAAGATAGTTTACTCACAAGAGTGTAATGTTTTTATTATGATATAGATTGTGACCACGTGGGAAGGTCCATTTGTGTGTTTTATTGTATATTTTCCTCCTATTTTTTTTACATTTCTGAATATTTTCAAAGAAACATGTAACAACTTAGAAATTTCCAGGCATAAACACCACATTAACTGTACTTTTCGGAGCCAAATAAATATGTACCTGAATGGAGGAAAACCAAAATGATCACAACAACAAACATTTAACAGCCTTTGGTGGTAGGAAATCATCGAATGGTGACATAATTCGTGAAATATAAAATGCCAAATCTAAAGGTGAAATACCTTACAGGATATACTCTAGCAACAAAACATGGATCACTATATAAATGCATTAAATATAAAAAACATTGCCTGCAACATTTGTAAGTACTTGACCTTGTAAGTAAAGAACTATTCAAAGTGGTTTGTGAACAGAAACAGAAACATTACATATTTTTCAGCGAATACACCTTGTTTAGTACACACTATATTTTTCTACCACATATGCCTAATGCATTGAATTTGATTTGATTGATTTATTTGAAACGTGAAAAAAAAATATCCATAACGACTGGGCACATACGCTTTACTTACATGGTGCACAGCTAATAGTTGAATAGTACTTGTTCTTGTCACTAATACACAGTGCTTGTTAATGCGCCTACTCATATATGCTGGTGTGTTTTTCTTCAGTACCCACAGCTCTGAGAGTGAATGTTCCGACTAATGGCCTGGGTGTTGATGGTCATCCTCCGTTACTGAGCCCCTCCCAAGTCACATTACGGCCTCAAGGTCAGGGCTATCGTCCCTCTGACTTAGGAGACAACACCGGTAAGATTTTCTGTGGCTTCAACAGATGTCTTTCTGCAACTTGTAAATGTAACATGATCCAATTTTTTTCTCACCCCATTCTGTGTTCGTGTGTCTGTTGTCCAGTGTCCTCTGCCATGAGCAATGGGCCTCCAAAGAAACGCCATCGCAGCTGGCATCCCAGCTCAGTGGTTCCTGTTCCACCAACAGCCGTCCCAGTGCCTGCCTACCACCCTACGGTTTATTCTCCAGGTCAGTTTCTAAATGCTTCAGTGTGAATCAGAGGGAGCTTTGTTAGGTGTTGACCTTCTAATGTCATTTGTTTACCCTTAAGCTCATTTCACTCTGTGCGTGTGTGTTTGTGTGTGTCTTGCTGATTGTGTTCAGTGCTGTCAATATTTCCCTCTCCTTCTGGTTTGGGAATGAATATACCACATCCTTTGATTGTTAGGGTTGATTCACCCAGCATCTCCATGGCAATAGAGCTTACTGATAAAATGATTTTTTTAAAAAATCACTGAAGATTTCTGTCATCATGTAATTTTGGTTAAATATACTGTACTATTATCATTTAAGACATATCCTCTACCCTGTTTTCCTTCTTTCCAGTTGTAAAATATATTTTAGCTCCAGTATATTGTAGTTACAGCTGGAAATGCTAGTTGAGCTGTAACTGTCTGTTGGCTAATCCCATTATAAGATGTGATGTCTTGGTTTTGTTCCAGTTGTTGCATTAGCAGTCCCCACCCCTCAGGTACAGGCAGCAGAAGTCATCCAGCCCCAACCTGTGACCACCGGAAAGACCCTCATCATTCCTGATATCACACTCAACTCCTTGAGAGTTCGCCCCGTCGTACTCATTGGTACAGGGTTTCAAAGCGTGCATCATCCTCAAAAACCTCTCAATATCATTACATCCCATGACATTGCGTTAGCAGTTGTACACACACCATTATCTCTCAGAAACTGAGCCCTAAGATAATCACACCCCTACGTTCTCATAGAACGTAACAAAAACAAACAGTCTCGAAGCTAATAGATGGGTAAATGGTTAAGTTGTTATTAATTTTTGTGTTTTCTTTTCCCAGGGCATGGCGCTTTGCCTTATTTCTGTGGTAATGTAGTGTTGAGCCCCCTGTTGGTCAGCTGCTATAAGTGCAACCAGCTCACACAGAAAACCATGGAGACCTTAAGCATCAACAGCAGCCAGCTGCTCAGCGTGGAGACAATGATTTTGCTGACTTTACAATACCTCGCACGTTTAGGTAAGCAGTAAAGGTTATTCCTTCTCTCATCCATTGGTATATTTACTTCAGCTTTATCACAGGCACAGGTTGTAGGGTTATTGACCGTTATCTTATTCAAATATACAAACAGTGATTGAAAAACAAATACTCCATTTTGGTGTTTGCTTAGTTGCATGCGATATTTTCCAGACTGCTTTGAATTTTGTATTTCCATCACTTTTTTCAGTTTTGTTTTTTTTCTTTTTTGTGCCATAGGTCCAGAACAGATTCCTATGAGGGAGGAACTCGAGCAGATCGTGTTAAAAGCCATGCTTTGCTGTCCTGGGGGTCCGGCCATTTCCCCATCCCAGTTGCCCTGGTTGGCTCGGCTGGAAGCCAGTGTGTCTGGTGGCACAGTCCAAGTTGTGGTCAACCATAATTCTTTGAAAGACGGCATTTCAGAGTCACTGCGTTCCGTTAATGAGAGCACTCCGCAGCAGCCCACATATGTAGTCATCATTTGTGACAATAAAATCAGCGGCAATGAGTTCTGTGTCCTTGTTTTGGGTAAGTGGCCCCAGGTCATTTCATTATCTCAATAGATTTGTACCTTTTAAACAAACTTTACAAGGTGTGTTTTTTTCTGTCATGAACTCAGGAAAATATCAAGCTCGGACTTTAGCTGAAGGAATGTTGACAGCCATTGAGTTTCTGAAGGAAATCAGCTATGAGATCATCACAGGGAAGGTCAGCACCATGGCATCCTTCTTCAGAACCACCTCGCTCGGTGAGTTAGGCATCAAAAACATATTCTTTGTTTACTCTCATCATCTGATGAAGAACCTTTTCCAAAGTCCACAACCAATGCTACTTGTATGTTTGGCGTCGTGTCCTTTTGTGACTGCTGTGCTTGTGTGTAGGAGACAATCTGGACAAGCAGCTGTTGCAATACCAGCGCAGAATGAAAGGACAGGTCATCCAGCCCTTTATGGGCGACGTGACTGACCACATCCACTCCCAGGAGGCTGCCAGCATGTCAACACAGCCTGACAGAGGTTAGACTGCTCTCCTTTTTACACACTGTCTAAACTGAAATGGTTCACTCTCTTAAACTCTACCAATGCAAACATATGACCAAAAGAAAAACAACACGTACAACAAAAAAAAAACAGCATCCATCAAACATGTGCAAGTTATATCAAAATATATATAGTACAATAAATTGACACCTTGGATCTCCCTCTGGTTCTTTATAGTAGAGCTGTTGAATAAGGTCTTCCAAATCTATCCAGACCAGCTGAGAGTGGCTCGAATGCTTCTCTCTCAAGTCTGCTCCATCGCTGACTCAGGGACCCAGAACCTCGATTTGGGGCGTTTCTGTAAAGTGGACTTTGTCATATTGGTCCCGCCTTCAAATGTCCTGATGCATCAGACAGCACAGCGGATCAGACAATCAGGTATGCACCCTTCAGTTAAAGGAAGTGCCAGCTTTTTGGGGTTTGGGATTCATGTATGGTTTTTCCACCTGGTCTGTACATTTCAAGCTAAGCTAAGCTGCTATTTGTAACCACTTCCTGTTCGTTCACAGGAGTGTTGCTGGACCTCGGGATTGAAGACGCCTCTTCAGCCTATGAGAAATCAGTCAATTATGTGCTGTGTCTGGATGATACCGTTCACGCTAAGATGCAGACCTTCATGAGTAAAGTCAAACAGAACCCCTACACACTGTTTGTCCTCATACACGATGGCTCCCACATCAACCTCACAAGGTACGATCACGCTGATACAACAGGAAGTCTAGGCTTCATCAGGGTTGTTTTGTTCTGTAACTATGTGAGAATATGAGATGTTATGGCTAGGAACCTCGCCTTGTCCTTTTACAAGCACTGATTAAAATGGAGGAGAAGAACAGCTGCAAATGAGTAAAACAACAGAACAATACAATGTCGACACGGTATCTATGACACTGAAAAAATGCAGAGTTGTTGGACAGTTACCACTGATATGGACGCGTGTTTCCATGCGATGATGTTAGACAACAGAGGTACTTAGTGTGTCTGTGTTATTACTGCTCCTGGGTGTCTGCAGATCCTTAAAAAGTCTTAAATCTGTTTTGTCCAAAATTAAGGCCTTAATTATCCAGAAAAATGACAATTAATCTTTAAATCCGCCTTTTAAAGGTCTAAAAATGCCACAAACACAATAAACAAAATTGCAACATTTTTTACATTGTACAGTGAAATATTTGTAAATAATAATATTTGTATTTGTAATATTTGTAATATTGTAGTATTTAAAATTTGTAATATTACAAGTTAGCGATGTTAGACTTAGACTTAGACTTCCTTTATTGTCATTACACAGATACACACAATGAATCTGGTAACGAAATGTCATAGATTGGTAACTGATAACCCAAAAATGAATATGGAAAAAACAAAAGTGCAAGATTGCTGAACTGAATCCAAAGCCATAAGTGGCTGCAGCGCAAGGTGACAACAAAAAATTCACACAGTCAATGTAAATAAGAAATAAATAATATGGACAGTAACAATGTAACAATGTAAACAGTACCATAAACAGTGAAAATACCGCACAACAATGTAAACAGTACTATAAACAGTGAAAATACTGCACATCAGTGTAAACAGTACTATAAACAGTGAAAATATTACACATCAGTGTAAACTACTATAAACAGTGAAATTGTTCTGCTACAGAGTTGTGATCTTGATGTTTGTTATTCTTCAGCAGTTCCATTAAATATATGGACAAAACTATTGCCAATGTGGTCACAATTTTTTGCTATCTCGCAGATAGAAGGTCTTAAATTTGATTAAAGTGGCCTTAAAAATGTCTTAAAAAGTCTTAAATTTAACATCCTTGAACCTGCAGATACCGTGTGCTCACATCAATTGCTGATTCTAAGCTAAAGGCTTTTCTCTGTCAGAAACAAAACAGACCGCTGCACTGTTTTAATGAAATATGTCTTGGTTATAATCTATCACACAGTCGGCCGTTGTAGCGATTTAGTCTGAAATCAAGCTGATCAATCAATTAATTCGTCAAGCTTAAATTTTTTTCAACAAAGTATCACCATTTCTGTTTTTTTCTCTCCAGTGCGACAGCAAACATAGGGACCAAAGGGGAGTTTCAGGGCTTTGCTGACCAGGTGGTGAACTGCAGAGAAGTACAAAACGCCATGAATCTGCTGGTCTTGCAAGTCACCAGCTTCCCCTACACTATGCAGACCTGTCAGACCCGTGTAAGCCTCCACAACGAGGTTTACTGGCCCTGTGAGAGTGTGGTAAGTTTGTACACAACTGAAGAAACATACATTACTCCTTCTCATTATTGTATTCACCCAAATAGTAATAGACTAATACATAATAGAGTGACGTGTATGGAACTTATATAGGCAGGTCCCTATCAGCAGTTCAATGATATATTAGTATTTGTCCAATACTGGATTGTTTGATTGATTTATTTAAATTTCTAACATGGTCAACATTCATAATATTTACATAGCATTCAAGACTGAAAAATAATAGGCAGACATATAAACTAATGTGTCCCTTCCCCCATAATAATTCATATAAAAGCCTCTAAATTCGAAATGTAACTCGTTAAGAAGGATATGTTCACTCTATAGCCATATGCATCTGTTAGCACTCGATCACAAGTAAGCTTGGCATTATATATGTTGACTATAGCACACTTTAAAATGTGAATATACAATGTATAGCTTTTAAAATGTAGAACACAAGAATTTCTGGTCTCACTGATCAACTCTCGACACTAATAATTTTTTCCAGCAGGGGGAGCAGTCTTGTAAGGAGTTGGTCTACTTCGGCCTGCCGGAGTACAGCAGCTCCCTGCAGTGGGGTGTGGCCAGCCCCATTCTGCGTTGTGATGATGCTTTTGAAAAGATGGCTGTTACCATCCTGGAAAGGTCAGTATGCTCTGGAAAAAAAAAAAAACTCCACGGTTGATGGAGGTAACAGGTAACTTTTTTTTCGCAGGAGTTTCACTCATGCTCACAAACTCAGATCAATGGGAAAGTGTACTTGAGATTGTGTATGAAATAAAAATGTTAGGTATAGACTTATCCAGTTCAACTTCCTCCATCAGCTGTATATTACCCCACAAAAAGTGCAGAAATCTAACTAATTTATCACCTTTGTGGTTTAGATGTGGTAAGGAGGAAGGAAAATTGCTTTATCCGACCTGTGGGGACGTGTCAAACTCTATGGAATATCCATAGGGTCACATTTCCACTGGACCCTGAAGTCTGTCTACTAGTGAATGGAACTAAACTCAAACTGTCAAAGGATGTGAAGAAACTGACAGAAATTCTGTTGACAAAATCTAAGAAATGTATTGCTAGAAAATGGGAACTAGACCCTCCCCCCTTTCAATCAAGACGTGGTTGAAGAAGTCAACAATTGAGTGAACCTAGTGAAAATAACCTGCTGGACGAAAAAAAAAAAGTGGGATGTACAAGATATGGAACCATTTTTAAACTACATGGAAAATGTACTAGTACACCACATTGGTTCAGCTCTATATACCCAAGCAGGGCCTGTAGGACTTAGGAGGTCAGAGGTCAACATTCGTCTCTATGTGACCCATGCAGTTCACTTTTTTTTTGTTTGTTTTTTTTTGGTCTTTTGTTATGTTTTTTCTTTTGCGCTTTGTTTGTTGTCTCTGATCCTGCCATCGTGGGTTGTGAATGTCCTCTTGTAGTGTATGAATGGAACTGTAATATTGTCTTGTGAAAAATCAAAAACAATATTAAAGTTTAGATATCTGCATAGATGTTTAAGAAGTAACTTTTTTTCACAGGTATTTCACATTCACAAACTCATATCTATGGAGACTGGGCCCGAGACTGTGTAAGAAATGATGCTCATCTGATTTCTTCTCCCAGATATCCAGACCTGCACAGTATGGTGATTCGCTGCTTCCTGATGATTCAGCAGTACACTGAGGCTATGATGGCCATGACCTCTTCTCCATCCCTGAGAGACCACATAACTCCGGAGACTCTGGCCATGGTGGAGGATTTAATAAACGCCCCGAAAAGAGAGGGATGTCAGGGCCAGGGCCACATGATTCTGATCCGCATCCCCTCACCGCAGCTGGCAAAGGTGGCCCGGGACCGACTGGAGGATGTGCGAGACAAACTGGGGCTCCAGTTGTGTTTCGCTGTGTTGCTAAGAAACCCTGAAGCGGAGCTCCACCTACCTGACAACTTCATCAACCGCCTTAAGGTGAGGTGGCAATGCAAGAAGCACATGAAACTATAAATAAATAGTGATGAATATGTAAATAGAATTCAGTGATCAGTGTTATTATTCTCTGTATTTGTCTTTTTTTTTGCAGACTAACGTTGGGTTCTGATATTCTACTTATATTGATACAATTGTAATATCCCTACCCCCAAAGTTGCAAATAGATTAAAGTTCAGTTATTAATTCATTCACTGTTGGAACTGAGCTGTGCCAAACATGTTAGAAGAAATACAAATAGAGATGTGTTACTTCCAGATTGTAAACACCACCCTCTTAAGCAACATTTTTGTCATGTCCTAGTGTTAATATACTGGTTATATACTGGGTGTCAGCGGGTCCTTAAAAAGTCTTTTATTACTTCGTCCAAAAATTAAGGCCTGAATTGTCCTTAAAAATGACAACTAATCCTTAAATCCTTAATTTATGACATTTCGTGACCAGATTCATTGTATGTGTCTGTGTAATGACAAAGGAAGTCTGTTTAAATCCGCCTTTCAAAGGTCTTAAAAATGCCATAAATTAAATTACAATATTTTCCTTCGTTTTACAGTGACATCTTTGTAAAGATTCTGACAAATCTGTAATTATTGCTCTGCAATTAGCACAACGGAGCTGCAGAACAAGTTGCCTATGTTCTCATGACAGAGTTGTTATTTTAATATTTGTTATTTTTCAGTTCCATTTAATATATGGACAAAATGATTTGCAATGTGGTCTGAATTTTTACTGTCTTGCGGATGAAAGGTCTTAAATTTGATTAAAGTGGCTTAAAAAAGTTCCTATAAAGTCTTAAATTTAACTTCCTTAAACCTGCAGATACCCTGTATATAAAAATGTATAAAAGTACATCATAGCACATGGGTTTTTTTGCAGATGTGGAGAGGCATTACGAATGAAGAGTGGATACCGCGAACCTTTGAGGATCTTGAAGGGCTGCCGTGCATCCTTATCCTAACAGGACAAGACCCACTAGGAGAGACGTTACCCAGGTAAACAGGCCCGACCTGCCCACCCGCCCAGTGTAGCAGTTGGTCAGTCAAGGCTTTTGTGGAAAGCATGTCTCTAATTCCTTGCGAGGTGCTATTGACTTGTCTTTTGTTGAGTGGCCCAGTGTTGCTTTACACGTATACCTTCACCCAGTTTGTCTAGTCTCGTCTAAAGTAGAGGTCTAGTTACAGTCTGTTATGCACCTTCAGTCCTGTGTCATGTATCATGGGGTCAGCATCAGTGAACTGGCTTAGACCCAGTACAGCCAGTAATGTGAGCAGTGGATCAGACCGTTGTGCATGTAAATCCTAATAGAGAGACAGACAGATAATAATAAGAAAACTTTATTTGTGTAGCACCTTTCATACAAGAATTGTAGCCCATAATAGTGCTTCACATCAGTTAAAATTTATAGGGAATAAAATAACATCTTCATAAAAGGGCTTAAGACTTGGGTGAAATAAGAAATATATTCATCTGTGATTACATACTAATTACTAAAAGTACAAGAAATAAAATTTCAACAAAATTGCATAAATGGGGTGACAGAGTACAATAAAAAGTACAATTATACAAGAAAGACAATGAATCAATATTGTATAATACAGGGGTGAAAGATATGTAATAACCAGTGACCAGACATGAAATTATGAAATTTCAATAAAATAGAATAAAGACAGTGCACATTCTGGGTTAGTGTTTGTAACTCTATTTGTATCTCCCTCATAGACAGCGAGAGAGAGAGAGAGATAAATAGATAGATGTTGAAAAATATTCAATGACACACTCGTTGTCTCTGATGTGTTTTGGCCTTCTAGGTCTCTTAAATATTGTGACCTACGCCTGATAGCCACCGGCTACCACACCCGTACAGCCCTGGAGCAAGAAGTGGCTGTCGCCTGCACCTATGTGACCACACCTGTGGTCCAAGAACCCAAAATAGCCACAAGTCAGGAGTCAGATGGAGAGAAGGGCAACACAATTCTGAACGACGGAGACGAGCTAGAAAGGCCTCAAAGCAACAGCAGCGCTGCAACCAGGACTTCTGGTGGGTACATGACCCCTTTGAGATAAGGAACTGTTGGATTGAAGATGCACAGAGTTTCTGTTGTCGCTAAGTTACTCGAGTATACTGGGTTAAGACAATTTCCAGGTACTTGTACATTAACAATTTTACCCATGCAGTTTTATACAGCTACTTGTTGACACATGTACACCTTATACTATTCCTGAAGATAAATCAGTCCCTCTTGGTATAATGATGTATAATAAAATATAACATTAGTTAGTTCAACCACAGATTGTTATCTATCAAACAACCCAAGTGAAGTGTAGCTAAATGAAAACGACACAACCATGAAATAGAACTTACGCATGAATCCAAACACATCAGAAACAGTCATAAAACGCAGACAGGGACCCTGTTATACTACATAGTACTTTGAGAGCACTTGTGCATTGCGTACATTACTGTCTGGGCGCACAGCACAAAAAGATAAATGTGTTGTAAAGTGGAAGTTAATTAGATAATTATCTTTCCTCATCAGGATGCAAATGGCCTCTGTGCAGTTATTACACAGATTAAAATCACAACACTTTGAACCTATCGCAAATCACCTTTACTCATTAATCACCGACATGTAACTGTGTGCGTTCATGCAGGCTCCTTGGCAGAGAACGGCGTCAGTTCCTCTGACATTAACGACTCGGGCCAGCGTCTGTCCACGTCCGTCTCCATGTCCACGTCCGTCTCCATGTCCACGTCCGTATCCATGTCCACGTCCGTCTCCGTCGCCACATCCACCTGTCCGCCCGAATACATTGTCACTTCAGGCATCCAAGGCTTCAAGCAGGAGTGCGACTCTATGGGGAGTCAATTCCCTTCCTGCAACTCCAAAGACTCCAAGATGACTCCTTCCCTTTATTCCAGTTCCTCATCAACCTCGTCGTCATATTCGCCATCTTCCTCCTCTATCCAGAAGCCCAGTCAGTCCACACAGCGCGGTCGTGCCCCGAAGCCCGCCCGTGTGTCACCACGGACGGTCATCATGTCCCGATCGGCTTACAACCTGCTCGTGGGAGAGATAGGGGGTCAGCTGAGCTCCACCTACCTGCTGCCCCATTATAACGTGGAGTGGAACAGCCCGCTCAGGCCCCGTATCACTCAGGCCCGGCAGGGGATAGAGGAGAGCTTATACTACCGCCAGTGGACCAGCGCCAGGCACCAGCACGCAGACTACACAGCCACTACTGATGACCAGCCTCGACGCCTGCTCCTCATCGGACCCCCACAGGTGACACACTCCAACACTCATGTCTCTGGGTGTCCACGGGTCCTTAAAATCTCTTACATCTGTTTGTCCAAAATTAAGGCCTTAGTTATCCTTAAAAATTACAATTAATCCTTAAATCCGCCTTTCAAAGGTCTTAAAAACACCACAAACACAATAAACAAAATTGCAATATTTTTTTACGATATACACTGATTTTATAAAGCGTCCGGTACATTTGTAATTACTGCTCTGGGTTTTAGCACAACCAACAGTTGGAACCAACAATGATTGTTTGGTTGTGGGAGGAGGGGCTACTGACAGGTATACATGTTAGCAGCTTGCACTTCAGTTGCTATTGGCAATGCAAGTCATGGGGAAATGTACATTTCATCTCAGATGGATGGATAACTGACAAGGTTAAGACCTGTTCTAGGAAAGGACTATGAGAGAAAGATGGTCCGATCTTTCAAACTGTTACAAGTTGTGCTACATAGTTGTGATCTTGATGTTTGTTATTTTTCAGCACTTTCAGTTCGATTAAATATACGGACAAAACTATTTGCAATGTGGTCATACTTTTTGATGCCTCGCAGTTGAAAGGTCTTTAATTTGATTAAAGTGGCCTTCAAAAGGTCTTAAAAAGTCTTAAATTTATCTTCCTTAAACCTGGAGATACCCTCATGTCTTCATATATAGAAGATATACTCAGAGTTTAGAATATAAAACTGTATTTCCCTTTATAGTGAGTTACTTAAAAGGTAATAACACATATTTTTATTGTCTAAGCATACATTTGATATGAGTCTCCACATAATAGGACATCATAGTTTTATTTATAGTGTGGTATATTGATTTTAGCTTTGGATAGTAAAATGCTTTTTTGCTCTAGGTGGGAAAAACAGGCGCCTACCTGCAGTTTCTGCGTATCCTGTTTCGGATGCTCATCAGGTTGTTGGAGGTTGATGTGTATGATGAGGAAGAGCAAGGTGAGGAGGAAGAAGGTGAGGACCGTTCAGCTATGCTTCTATACATAGGTCACATGTGGTACCGCTGTAACGTACTGTCATTGATAATTATGTGCCTGTTTGTTTTCACATGCTTTCTCCCTTGATAGAAACACCAGTTTCAACTTCATTCAATCTCCAGTGGCCTGACATTGAAGGAATTCAAAAGCTGCCATTTGACTCCTACGCTCGAGATCCTAAGTTTAAGAGCGCCAGTCCTGTTTACTCCGACAAGATGCCAAAGTACTTAAGAGGTCAGTAGTCCAGTTGTAGGACTTTGAAGGTGTGGAGTCAACATATGTCTCTGTGACTCAGGTGATTCACTTATGTGTTTTGTCTGTTGTCTCTGAGCCTGTCATTGTGGGTTGTGAATGTCGTCCTGTAGTGTATAATTGTAACTGTAATATTCTCTAATGAAAAATCAAAAACAAATTATTTTTTAAAAAAAGCTCAGTCGACATGTGCAGAAGCAGTAAATCAGTCACTACATGCACAGCATGTACATCCAACGCCAGTGTAAACAAGCTTATGTCATTGACATGGTGAACACGTTTGGTATTTGCAGTGTTTAAACAAGAAGAAGAGAGTCCAGCACCGGCAAAACGAGAGACCAAGTCCATACGCTTGAGCAAGTTCGCTGCCCATAATGCATTTCACCACTGTGAACAGTGTCACCACTACTGTGAAGCAGGCCCGGCCTCGCAGGTGAGTCTCGGACACTGTGCTTCCTGTGCTCGTCACTCTCCTTTAAACCGACTGAGGAACACGGTCCAAATGTCTCCAAGCATTTGCTCTTGGGGGAATTGTAGGAATCCCCACGTAGTCGTCAGCTTTATTTTTTACAGTTATTCTATATCTGTGTGTAGAATAACTGT
>JAPTHA010000010.1:14738380-14758282 GCA_029814585.1 Gymnapogon annona
TTTCGTTACCAGATTCATTGTGTGTGTCTGTGTAATGACAATAAAGGAAGTCTAAGTCTAAGTCTAAGTCTATAAAGGAAGTCTAAGTCTAATTTCTCCTTTTCGGGGATCAATAAATCATCTTTTGCTCATTTCCACTTCTGTACAATAACCATAACACAAACAGCTGCATTTTCCCAACTGTTCCTGCTACAATACCCATCATCATATCTGCAGCTAAAGTAAATGAGTAAATGATTCATCCCTCATGTCATCTAATTACTCTCAGCGCTGTATGAGCCATCTCACTAAAACCCGAGCTCATCTGTCTGTGGGCTTATTTAGAGGGGGGGGGGTGGAGGATGAAGGTAAGTAGAGTGCAGGGGGATTACGGTTTGCCTTTGGTGGATCACATCCACTACAGCGACGACGCATGCATATCCTGTCAGCAGTTAAGCCCAGCAGTGTGGAGTGAGACAATTCCAGATGCAAAAAAAAAAAAAAATACTGGGGGGGTCGAGAGGGGGAGATGACCTTCAACGGCACACTGATCACGCAGTATAAACACCTCCTGTGGTCATCTGTCACATGTTCGACCTTCAGGGCAGTGGATCTCAGTCTGGGGGGGGGGGGACGACGACCTCCAAGGGGAGACACCAAGGATTGGACAAAAATTAATCGATTTCTTATTGCAGCTGGAACCAAATTAAAGTGAAGCTGAAAACTCATAACATCTATGTCACGTTTTAAAACCACATTACAGACTAAAGAACGATACAAAATAAAGAATTAGAACCATAAGTGACTGAAGAGTTCCTTCAGTGACAGACTGAGACACCCTAAGTGTGTGAAGGAGAGGTATTGCAGGTCATTCCTCCCTGCAGCTGTCAGGTGTTTTAACAGTGATAACAGTAACTGACTATGATTATTATATAATTCCTATTGTTACTTAATTATAAATGAATATTGTTGTTATTATTATTATGTCCATGGACCCGCTGGTGCCAGTACCAGTACTGTTAACCAACGCTAGCACCGTTAATTATTATTATAATTATTAATTATATAACTTTTGTTTATGATTTTAGTTATTAAATGTTCTATGTTCCCCTTCATTTCACCGTGCATTGGAGTTTCATTTCAACCCCCCCCTTGTGATACTGTTGAAATGATGCATCACAAGAGAAAGAAGCAGCGCACACACACCAGACCAATGGACCTAAACTCTGTTTAATAATTTAATAAATACAGCATATTACACTCATGTTGATAATGTGCATGTACTAGTACTTGTACTGTAGACCCATTTTTTTAAAATCTTATTGCTGCACGTTAAACAGAATGTCTTTTCCCCCATTATTTTTCACATTGGGTATAAAATGAAATGCAGCATCCTATAAAAAAACAAAAAAAAAACACAAACCTTTTTGTGCTACAGAAGTGACATTAAGGTTTGGGAGGTGACGATGACACACATGCTACTCAATGGCAGAACCAACACACACTGTAATTCCACAGGAACAGGTGATCCGCAAATCCCTCATGAGGTGCATTTACTGGAGGCCCGGCTGCTGCTCAGATCTGCCCGTCACCGGCGCCAACTCACACGCGGTAGCCAGCCCCTCGATCATCGTTGGCGGGCGTGTCAGACAGACCTGAGGCCGAGTTTCCACCGACGATACTGTAAAGCAACACCCGGCGCCTCAGACAGCGGAGTGTTCTGGATGTGCGTTCCTTCATTTAAACCACTGTACCAAACGCCTTCAGAATCACAAACCAAAACAAAACCACTGACATCATCACGAGGAAAGCCTCGCCGACTTCTTTCTTTTCTGCTCTGCCCACCTTTGGGATGCGTCTTCGTATCGAGAATGAAACAAAGTGTCTTGCATTAAGGATTTAGAGGCATGACAGTACTGACTAAAGATAGTGCAACTTCACATTCCTTGTCATTAATGAATTATCTTGGTTTGTTTTTTTGTTTTTTTTACACGTATTAGAACTATTTGGTGCGTGTAAAAACAAAAAAGGTAGAGTGTGTCAAAATAAAAGTGCACGTGGCAGATTCAAAGGTGCGTGGATACTACGGGAGAGTGGTTAAAAACATCTACCTTTAAAAAGGACTCCAGCAAAAAATACAAACTCAAGGAAAAAAAAAAAAAGGGTGGGTGGGGAGTTAATAAATTAAAATCCCTGAGGGCTACAAATCTACTGGTGAACAAAGGTGACTGGATTTCCATGTACAGTACTTATGTTAGCTTGGAATTAAAAAAATGTAATTAAAAAAAAAAAAACATTGCACAAGGTAAATATTTTTTTTTGCGAGCGTCTTCAACTAAAGCCGTCGGGCACAGACCGAACTATGCGTGTTACTGGATAAACATATTCCATTGAGCGCATGTTACACACAATGCCTTGTTAGTGCGATGGGAGAATACGTACTGTAAATGAACGCAGCACAAACACATGCTGGATTCAACAAGATGGGCCCTTCAAATGAAACACTGGACGTTTATCTTTTTTGCTTGTGGCAGAAGAGAGAGAGAGAGAGAGAGCGAGAGAGAGGATGGAGGGGAGAGAGAGAGAGATAAGGAAGGATGGAGGGAAGAGAGTGGATGTAGGGAAGAGAGAGATACAGAAGAATGAAGACAGAGAGAGAGAAAGGGAAGGATGGAAGGAAGAGAGATATGGAAAGATGGAGAGGAGAAAGAAAAGGATGGAGGGAAGACATGGGTGAGGAAAGATGGAGGGAAGAGAGAGTGAGATAAGGAAGGATGGAGGGAAAGAGAGAGAGAGAGGATGAAGGGAAGAGAGAGAGATATGTAAGGATGGAGGAAGAGAGAGAGATATGGAAAAGAGAAGGGAGGTGAACGGGGGGATAAAGGCAAAGCTGAAGGCGATCAGGTGGAGAAGGAAGGCCTTAAGGAAGGATGGAATGTAGGAAGGAGAGGAAAAAGGTTCAAGTCGATGAGAACAGAAGGTCGGGGAAAAAAGTCCAGAAGGACGATCTGAAAGAGAGAGGAAGGAATGATGAGGAAACTAAAGAACGGATGGAGGAGGAGGAGGGTGAAGAGGGGGTCAGGCCTTCTCTTATCAGGAGAGGTCTTGGAGTCTGCTGCCTTGCTCGATGACAGCCTGAGCAAACTGCTTAAACACTCGGTCCATGTAGGTGCTCTGTCGAGGCCACAGTCCCTCCAGGAAACCAATATGGCCGCCGTGACAGGTGATGAGCAGCGCCAGGTTAGGGTTCTGTTTCACCGCCTCCACGGGGATGGCTGCACACACACACAAGCCTCCATCACACCCTCCTCAAGACAAATACTACTACTACTACTACCACTAGTACTACTACTACTAATACTACTACTACTACTACTACTACTACCACTAGTACTACCAGTACGAGTACTACAACCACTGCTACTACTACTACTAGTACTACGACTACTGCTACACTACTACTACTACCACTACTACTACTACTACTACTACAACTACTGCTACTACTACTACTACAACTACTACTAACACTAGCACTACTACTACTAGTACTACGACTACTGCTACTACTACTACTACTACTACTACTACTACTACAACTACTGCTACTACTACTACTAACACTAGCACTACTACTACGACTACTGCTACACTACTACTACCACTACTACTACTACTACTGCTACTAACACTAGTACTACTACTACTAGGACTACGACTACTGCTACTACTACTACTACCACTACTACTAGTACTACTACAAGTACTACTACTAGTACTAGAACTACTAATACTAGAACTACTACTAGCACCACTACTACGATGACTACTACTGCTACTACTACTACTACTAATGCTAGTATTAGTACTACAACTACTACTACTACTGCTATTACTACTTCTGCTACTACTACTGCTACTACTACTAGTACTACTACTACTACTGCTATTACTACTACTACTACTACTGCTATTACTACTACTTCTGCTACTACTACTGCTACTACTACCAGTACTACTACTACTGCTATTACTACTACTAGTACTACTGCTATTACTACTACTACTACTACTACTCCTGCTACTACTACTTCTGCTACTACTACTACTAGTTCTAGGACTGCTACTAGTACTACTACTAGCACTACTACTACCACGACAACTACTACTGCTACTGCTGCGACTGCTACCAAAACAATAAGTCACATGAAGCTGAAAATGTTCACAATATACAAACACATGGACAAAAGCAGGAAGCACAGATCATAATTCAGGCATTGGTCTGGTTTTTCCAATCATTCGGATGAATTCAATCAGTTCGATCTGCAGTCCTACAGTCGCCTCCATTCAACACCCTTCCATGCCTTGAACAGGTGTCAGGTCTTCAACTCTCACTGATGAAAGGAGGAGCTTCTTCTAACATCTGATGAGTCGAAGTTGAATGATTTTGTTTTAAATCTATAAAGGTTCGAACTTTGGGTGTTTAAACAAAGAGAGAAATGTAAGAAAGTGTTAATGTCTGTCTGAGAAATGTATACAGTGTGTACTCAGGGGTTAGGGTTGTGTATTAGTTTATATACAGTGTGTACTGAGGGGTTAGGGTTGTGTATTAGTGTATACAGTGTGTACTGAGGGGTTAGGGTTGTGTATTAGTGTATACAGTGTGTACTGAGGGGTTAGGGTTGTGCATTAGTGTATACAGTGTGTACTGGGGGGTTTGGGTTATGTATTAGTATGTGGTGGGGGGTTTTACAGCCTTAAAACATATAGAATAAATGTAAAAAATGTAGCTGACTACTTTGCAGATTTTGCCTATTGCTGGTCATTTTTAGAACGTAACCCCTGTGATAAACGAGGGACCAATGCATTTGTAATCTAAATTCTAAATTGCACATAATATAGAATACTTATGCAGTATATGCTCTACGTGTGGGTTCAACATGTGCATTTTTACAGGTATGTTTTGACTCTGTATCCACATGTTAATAGTGTTAAAAAGATGGTTACAGTGAAACTGTCCATGTGCATGTGTACGTGTGCGTGTGGGAGAAAGAGAGAGACACTCACCGTGAGAAGGCGAAAAGACGTCATCGGCAGCGTTGAGACACAGCATTGGCACCTGCACAGATTTGAGCCTGTGGACGGGACTGGCGTCGTGGTAGTAGTCGTCATTGGTGGGATACCCGAACATGATGGAGGTGAACCTCTCGTCAAACTCTCGGATGGTCTTTGCCTGTTGCAGTCAGGAAAGCTCATCACTTACGCCTTTATTTAATGACATTGATTTATGTACTTATTTATTTGTTTGGTCCAGTGAAAGCAATCCCCACCTTCATGACATGATCGATGTCGTAACACTTCTCGAGCACGGGTCTGTGTCTGTAGAGGAGATGAAAAATAAAAAGTGTCAGCGGTTGGCGTCAAGAGAAAATGACTTCCATCTAAATGTGTCCCTGAGAAACGCTGACAAGGTTGTAACCAAAATAATGAATAAACAATCAGGCTAATCCTTCAAAGTGGTTCTATTAAAGGACCGGCGCGTGCTATTCCACAGCACTATACCACAGCACTATATCACAGCACTATATCACACGAATCGTTGAATGTGTTTGCTGACTTTTTCAATGTGTTTTCATTCATTTACGATTAAAACACAACACATTCACAAAGTCTTTCAGTAGAATATATATAATTGATCACCTTATTTCTTCTTATTTATATTGACTGTGTGTGTTGTTACAACTACACTGCAGCCACTCATGGCTTTGGATTCATTTCAGCAATTGTGCACTTTTCTATTTTCCAAATTTCTTTGTGTTATCAGCTGCCAATTCTATGACATTTCGTTACCAGATTCATTGTGTGTGTCTGTGTAATGACAATAAAGGAAGTCTAAGTCTGTATAAGACCTTAACTCATAAAGATCCAGTGGTACTTCTCCCTATTTGAAATTTTTTTTTTAATCACCATTTAACATGATGCTGATGAGTTCTTTCGGCTTTTTCCCTTCTGGGGAAGCCACAGTGAATCCAATTCGCACATTTGATTTGGCAGGAGTTTTACGTCAGATGCCCTTCCTGACACAACCCTCTGGATGGACCCAGGAATCTAACCCAGGTCCCCTATGCACCAGCCCAGTGCCTTACCAACTGAGCCATCCAGCCAGGACATGACGCCATCACTTGTAATTTATTATGAATTAATATAATTACATTAAATCAGTTTTTTTTCAGTGAAAATCTGATATTTTCCTACATTTACTTCACCGATCGTGTAGATTTAAATCAAAGGTTTATTATATGGAAAAAGGGAAAACTGAAGAAAAAGTGACTTTGGCAGTGAAGATGTCATTAACTGAACATGAACTCAGTGTGTCATTGATTCAACTCCATTGGTTTTACTGGTGAATGAATGCTGTAGTAGATGATAGTGTTTCCATGGTAACTACGGAGCCTATGAACGTTCAAATGGGTCATACAGCATCAGATGACCCTGAAAGGACGGGTAACTGTATTTTACTTAAAATATTTCAACATAGTGGTAGGTAATATAGAACTGTTTCTATAGAACTGTACATTACTATGTAACAATAAGGGTATAACTATAGAACTGTATAACAATAGAACTGTATATTACTATGTAACAATAAGGGTATAACTATAGAACTTTATAACTATAGAACTATATTTTACTATATAACAATAAGAGTATAACTATAGAAGTGTATATTACTATATATCCGACGTCTCTTTATTGATCTTTACTGATGCACTCAATCTGTTCTTTTCTTTCTTTATTTGTATTCATATAACTATACTATTAGGAATCACTCTTATTTTTCATCATATTTTGTAGTATCTCTGTGTGTGTGTGTCTTGTCTTATATGTGCTGCTGTAACCTGAAATTTCCCCATAGGGGACTAATAAAGGGATCTAATCTAATCTAATCTTAGTAGTTCTGAGGTTATTGAACATTTCAGATCCGTTGATGTCTTTATGGGTCAAACGGTTATTATTATTAGTATTATTTTTTTTTTAATTTAGTCGCTTCCTGGAACCAGCAGCGGGTTGGCGGGCAGCTTGATTCTCCTCTGACCTGTGCACAGAGGCCTGTAGGCAGCTGGTGAGGTAGGAGTTGAAGAGGAAACGGTCCAGGGGTTTCTCCAGTGACGCGGTGCATTCAAAGACATCCCAGCCCGCTGAGAAGACCACCACCCCTTTGAGGCAGGTTTCCCGGCCTTTGCGCCCCAGATAGTTGGCCAGCATCATCCTGGAGAGAGGGGAAGAGAGAGGAACATGAACGCTTCTGTTTTTTAACATCTGCATCTCTTCACAGGACCACAACTGCCTATCGCAGGTTGTTTTTACAGGGTATCTGCAGGTTTAAGGAAGTACTTTTGAAGACTTTTTAAGCCCTTTTTTAAGTCCACATTAATGCTGAAAGAAGGTACAAATTACGCAGCTATAGGGCGCCATTATGGAAAAAATGAATCTTTTGGTTCAGTTGAATCAACGCCAGGACGAAGAGGCAGGGTCAGAGGAACTGTGAAACACACACCAGTCACTACTAATCATTTCTTAGGGTTTTGATCTTTGGTTTCATTCTATAATACTGTACTTATTATTTAAAATCTACAAAGGTTTGAATGTTGAGGGTGTTTAAACAAGAAAGAAATGTGACAAAATGATAATGTCTGTCTGAGAAAAGTGTAAAAAAAGAGTGTGGTGAGGGGTTTTACATCCGTAAAACATATACAGGGTATCTGCAGGTTTAAGGAAGATAAATTGAAGACATTTTAAGAGCTTTTTAAGGCTCCTTTAATCAACTTCAAGACCTTTCATCTGTGAGACAGTAAAAAGTCTGACAACATTGCAAATAGTTTTGTCCATATATTTAATGGAACTGAAAGTGATGAAATCTAACAAACATCAAGATCACAAGTCTGCTCAAACGCAAGAGTAATTACAAATTTGCCAGATTTTTTACAAAATCATCAAGAAAATGCTACAATTTTGTTTAGTGTGTATGTGGCATCTTTAAGACCTTTTGAGAGGCAGATTTAAGGATTAATTGTCATTTTAGAAAAAAATTAAGGCCTTGATTTTGGACAAACAAATTTAAGACTTTTTAAAGACCCGCAGACACACAGATATAGATGATGATTTCTTTTGGCTTTTTCCCTTCCAGGGCCACCCCAGCGAATCCTATTCGCACATTTGATTTAGCAGGAGTTTTTACATCGGATGCCCTTCCTGACACAACCCAATGGATGCTCATTCCGGGAATCGAACCCCTGTCTCCTATGCACCAGCCCAGTGCTTTGCCAACTGAGCTATAAAAAATAAAACTGACTAGTACTTGGACGTTCCTACCAGTCCCCAAGAGCAAACGCTAGGAGACATTTCGACCGTGTTCCTCAGTTGGAAAACACAGGTCCGAGACTCACCTGTGAGGCCGGGCCTGCTTCAGTTGTCACTGTACAATGTAAGAAAATGTTGCAATTTTGTTTATGGTGTTTGTGGCATTTTTAAGACCTTTGAAAGGCAGATTTAAGGATTAATTGTGTTTTTTAAGGACAATAAGGCCTTAATTTTGGACAAACAAATTTAAGACTTTATAAGGACCCGCAGACTCCCAGTTTTAGAACGTAAGTCTCATGATGAACGATAGACTGCTGCCATCATAAAATGCCTACATGCAGTTCAACTTCTAAACCCTGAAGAAAAGTCTCATTAGATCCCAGTACAGATATTGTCCCATCGTTTGCCTGTTAAACTCATCACACACGCTTCATTAGTGAAACTTGATTCATTCTGTATAAATACATTGGGTGATTCCCAGGTGTTTCTGCCTATGTGTTTGATATTTCAGAGTTACCACTGCATCATGAATTAATGTGTGAAGCGTTGTCGCTGGGCTGTGAGTCACGGTCTTGGATTTCTTGCAGCCATCTTTGAGCAGCGGTGTGTTTCGTTGGCTGATAGTGAGTGGCTTCATTACCCGCCCATGGACACGCCGGCAGCCATGATGGGAGCAGCCTCGTGCCTCCTCTGGATGTGCTCTAGGACGGTCTCCAGATCCTCCGTGTTAGCGGCACAGTATGTCCTCGGGGTCTGGTGGAGGGGACACGAAAAACACTGGTGAGCCTCTGCAAAAATAATTAGAATTATTTATTTATTTAGTGATGCCCATCTAAAACAACCGCATCCAAATTAAACGGCCAGATGTTACACCTACCGCTGTGATAACTTCTACTGGAGGGCCTCAACAGTTAAATCTTCAGCTTCTTAGCTCTTAATGTACATAAGATAGGAGATTAAATATTATTATATCATATTATATGATGATATAATATCATTTGGTTTTGTATTTTATGGTGGTGGATGGGTGCCATTTCTGTTTCATGTGAGGGTCTACACTGCTCAACTTGACTCTGCTTCCTCCTGAGACTCTGCCCCGGTTGGTGCTGAGGTGAACGGGCAACGACGAACAATATTACACTGTTTACATTATTTATATTCTTTATTTATATTTACCATGTAGTTTTTATAGTTCTTTTTCCACTCTGTCTATATGTATATTATATGTATATAACTAGAACGTATTGTGTTTTCAGCTAAATTGCACTAGTTGTGTGTGTGTATATATATATATATATATATATATATACACACACACACACACACACACACACATATATATATATATACACACACACACACATACATACACACACACATTTAAAAGACATATATATGTTGTTACTATGCACTGCAGCCACTGAAGGCTTTCACAAACTTTGTATTTGTGCTGTGTATTCGATTGCCAAGCAACGACATTTCATTGCCAGACCCACTGTGTATTTCTACGCAATGACAGTAAAGGAAGTCGAAGTCAACGTCTAACACCTGTCGCTGATCAAGATTGGGAAACACCTGTTCTCCGATCAAGCACAGCTTTATAAGGGATGCAGCGACTCACCTCACTGTCAGAGAGTTGTTTCACTGCCCAGTGAGAACTACGTTTGACCGCAGAGTTTTCATGTATCGATTGGATTTAACGTCGCTCTAGTGTTTTGGATTACGCAACCAAAGTTGTATTTTGTTCTTGTTTTTCCACGTGCCTCCACATCGTCAGCCCCACCACAATCGCCAGCTTGGGACGTTGCACATTTTTTGCTTGTCTAGATTTTCACTGTGATTCACTGTTCAGTCAGAGAATAAAACTCCGCCATTAACCCACTTCCTCTCTGCATTTGGATCCTGAAAACATAACATATAGATTATTATGAATTAAACATAATCCTCCTAATGGTCGGTGAAGGCCCATCATGGTGTTTCCAGTGAGTGAGCGCTGGAGGAAAAGTGCAGGTTCTTTTTGTCTGAGGCTGCAGAGATGCTGATCTCAGCTAATGACTTTTCCATCTGATTTCCATCTGAAGATCAATGTTAGCGTTCTGTACATTAAGGCCACAGTGGGAGTAAAAAGACATACAGAAGTGCACATGAGACGACAACCTGACTATGTGCGGTGTATTATACTGGCATTGACGAAGGCCAACGGTACTTCACATCAGTTTAAACGTGGATGCTGTTGTTTGTACGGTCAACTGCACGTCTATGTAGATGGGGGAAAGGTTCAGCGTTCTAACATGGCCTCACAGGTTACTTAACATTGTAACCCATTTCCCTGAATCTCCCTTTCTCACGATGCTGTCGACTCTTCTGCTCCTCAATGGCCTTCATTAAAATTCAAGCAGAACCTCCACTTCCTCTTCTGACAGACCGACACACATTCAGGACTTGATATTTATTGTTTTGAGCATAAATCCACTGGTTGAATGCATTTACTTAAGTACTGTGCTTAATAAATTGGAGGCACTGGTAATTAAATTGAAGATTGTCTTTGTCTGCTACTTTGTTCTTCTACTGCGCTACGTTCTGGAAAGAAATGTTGCAGTTGCCCCTCTGTTACTAAGTGCTGACTACAACAAGACTGAAATAAACTATGAAATTGTGATTAATTATCACAGATTAAGCTTTGACGGCGATTATAACAAACACGTTTATTGTATTCGTAAGTTAAATTGAGTTTTGGTGTATCAGCAGATGCTGTCTGATCACGGGTCTATTTTTGCCTCTGTTTCTGGTTCCCCCTGAACCTAACTCTAGTTGGAAATGGCACCTTAACCCTATGATGCATGTGGAAAAATCTTAAAATGCATCTGTATAACATGCCAATTAAAAGCGTTTTGTATATATTAACGCTAATTCAGACATCACGTTGCTGTGTGAACTATGTCTTTTCCTGAGTGAAGCCGCACAGCCTGCAGAGTTTACGAGGTGCACTTGAACGCACCATACCAGCTGTGTGTCTCTGAGTCCCCTGGAAACAGGAGGCCCCTCACTGAGGAGTGACGGCTGAATGGAGAGGCTCGTATGTAACTGCAGAATGGAGTGTGGTGTAAATACTGTTTTGTTTTGTTTGTTTTTAACTGGTTTTCACACTATTATTCAGTGTGAAAAAACTTTAGAGCCAGTCATGGTGACTTGTCATTAATACGGAGTTGACAGGTGATGGGATTATAGCCTGTAGCACCGGCAAATTCAACACACATCCTGGGAGTTGGTCAATAACTGACACAAATTTCTTGTTATTTTGTTTCAGGGATGTCTCAATAAAAGAACAAGATATGTTTCAATACCCACATCCTTGGAACAATCTAAATGTTGAATTCATAATGTATCTTGATCTTGTTGCAATCAATCTGTTGTTTTCTTTATTTATATTGATATTTTGATAGTATTAGAACTTGTTCGAATTTTCAGAGTCTCTTGTGTGTGTCTTGTGTGTGCTGCTGTAACTGGAAATTTCCCCGAGTGGGACCAATACCAGTATCTAACAATATAAGGAACTTCAAACATTGTTACAAACTGGTGTTACTGGATTAATACCAAATTTCATGTGCTTAGTGTGGCTGTACTGCTGCTACCAGGACTTTTCCTTTTTCAAGTTGTTGTTATTATTCTCATTATTGTTAGTAGTAGTTTTTATCATTTAACCTGTTGACAATTTGACACTGCTTTTTTCTGTTACTGCTCAAACTCTGAGCTGTGAGTCAAGACATATGTACATTTATGTTAAATTTATTGTGTTTTTCATTGCTTTTTCGAGCGTTTGTCAAAGATGAGTGCATATGCGCATTCATTTCTTGGATTTCTTGTTTTTCTTTTACTCATGTTTGAGACAAAGAAAGAAAGAAAGAAAGAAAGAAAGAAAGAAAGAATGAATTTATATAAATAACTGGCACGGGCAGCTTCTACGGGGCACAGAAGCTGATATGGATTTTTATCTGATACGAATAATTCACAACAGGATGCCAGTAGTAGGAGGTTGTGCACCGACCGGCGTCAGTCTGTGATACCACTTTTTTTTTTTTTTTACAGTAGTGAAATGTAATAGGCTCTTTTACGCGGCGCAGAAGTAGGGCACTAGCACTCAGGATAGGGTTTGAGGCAGAGGGCATCCTTCACGCAGCGGCTGGCGCTAAAGGCCTGCCCTACTTATGCCCTACAATGGGAGAAATTGCTCAACCCGAGCGTGCACATTCATTTGCATAGAATATAGCATCATTCCCAGCTTAAATGAGGTGCTGAAAATTCCCTCCATAACGCCAGCGCTTGACGCGGTGCCAAGGTCACCGAGTTCTACCTCGGCTGAGTCATGTTCTAAATCCAATCCCGACGATGGGACGCTTCGCTTTTGCGTGGCTTTCTTTTCTATTTGCAGCTGAGACAAAACGACGGCGGTGGGACACAGTGCTGCCATTGATTCAGGTTTACACCCACTCAGAGGGACATTAGATCGATTGTGCTGGTGGTGAAACACTGTTTGTGTTTTTCGATGCGGTCTCTGTGCGGTGGCGAGGGTATGATTAGATTAGCGTGATACAGTGGTCCATAAAGACGCCGGCTCAGTCTCACAGTCTGAGGAAAAAAAAAAAAGAGCCCATTTTTGTTGGCTAAATATATACCCGCGTGTAAGAGGACAGATTAAACCAGGTGTCAGAACAGCATGTGCTTGACGAGGTCATATTTCTGTGGATGGGCATTAAAATACAGAATATGCCTGCAACTTAATCCCTGCGGTGCGACAACATTGTCTGTGCAAGGCTCGCTCCTCCTCCCCACGGACCCGGTGACACGTGCACAACAGATGTGCGCTGTGTGTTGGCCGAGGTGGTGAAAAGAACGAGTCCGGCCAGCGGTGTTGTACTCGGGAGGGAAAAAGCTGTGTCTGAGCGACAGGCGGGAAAATGAAGGGACAACGGTGAAAGTGGCGCGTTCCATCCTTACCAGGAGAGTTTCGCCGCAAACACCTCTGTTGTTGAACACCACACATCTGGAACACATCAAACACACGCCACAAACACGGGATGATCAGTACAGACTGTCGCTGGTCGGTTCAAATAATGGTCTGAGAAATATCCCTGTTAAAATACATTCAAGTGATGGCTTCATTTTTCTCATTAAATTTATGGTTTTTGGTATTTTCAGTGTTCTTTTACTTCAACTCATTTTACAGATAAATGTTTTTTTCATTTGAAAAAAAGAAGTTATTTAAACTTTACTCACTTTTAATTCTATTTTATTTACAATGGTTTTATATCACAGGGACACCTTTTCACCTGTTTTACATATCATGTATATACTATGGACTACAATTCTAGTTCTAATTATTTCTAATTTATTGTTTCTAATTATTATAGAAATAATAATTTATATTATTTTAACCAAATGTTCTATTTCTAATGTATATTATTTTAACCAAATTTATGTTTTCATATACATGTTATCTACATCTTGTTATTTGTTTCATGTGGAATACAGTTTCTATTATTTGAACTAAATATTCCTTTTATTTACACGTTATCTTACATCTTTTCATTTGATTCATGTGTTTTAACTTTCTCAGTCATTTCAATTTTCTAATTTAACTTCATTACTTTTATTGCCTTTTATGATTTTATGTTCCATTCTTGATTTGATTAACTGGTCTGCAGTTTTTGCTGCATTTCTGTACTTCACACATTGTGCGTCTATCCACATTCTAGAATAATACATAAGATGCACTTTATTCCCAGACTTGCTTCATTCTCGTGTTGCAGTTCTATCTGACTTTTGTCTACTGTACATGTAGAAATGATTAAGGAAGTAGAAGTGACATGACCAAAGTGAGGATGCTAACATTAAAAATTAGCGCATGAATGAGAGGAGTCAGTCTATATCCTGTTACATAACAATAAAATATTTTATTAAAAATGTCCTGTGTGTATATGTTGATGTTTTGTTTTCAATATTTCAAGTTTAAGCCACAACCTTTCTATATTTTTTGTTTTTTCCCTCAAGTTCAAGTTTGGCATGAAAAAAATATAAATGTAAAAAATAATAATAAATCATGTAATTAATTAAACATTATTAAACTTTAAGTGCACAATGAGTTTATCCAACTGTGCAGCACTGATCATTCACACACGTAACAATTATTAGTTTAAACAAAGAAACTAAAAATAGAATAACAGATGATGATTATGAAAAAATTGTGTGTTTCATCAATTTTTGGAGAGTTACTCATTCTAAATGTTCAAGCGGATGCTCACATCCTTTAACACAAATGTTTCCTGATTGTTATTTTTTTTTGTGAGTATCTGTCCTTGTGCAGAACATTCTGTTTACCAAAGAATCAGCATCTGTCTTCACCCCACATCTCTTGCCAGTCATCTATTATCTGGTTGAGTCAGACCTGCTGTTTCTATCTGTGTAACTCAGCAATAGGGCTGGGTTAGATTGGGGGGCGAGAGGTGGGGAGCGAAGGACACACATGTGCGTGCGCGCACACACACACACACGCACACACACACTGCAGAGACTTGGACGCTGGTATGGGCTAAGCTGCAAAGCTTGTACCGGGATAAGCTGTAATTCATTAAGCTATACAGACAGGGGTGAGGGGCGGAAGATGGAAGATGCTGAGTTTGCCGACTCTTTTTTTTCCCATGCCGTCCAAAATCTGGGTGAAAGAATGAGTGCAGGCGACACAGAAAAGGCCCGTCGGAGGGAGAGAAAGAGAGAGGGAAAACTGCCTCTCTCTGCAACTCCTGAAGGTTGTGCTTGGTTCGGCTGTTTAGAAACGCATCTCTCTTAACACAGAGCTTTGCTGTCCACTTTATTTGTGCATTTCACCTGAATAAACCCAAAGAACCCCCCCCGCCCCCCCCGAAATGCATCCAGCATATAACTTACTTGTGCTTTGCTTACTGCACTTGCTTTGGTTTACACCTTCATTTGCACATTATATAAATAAATGTGTATTCTAGATGATCAGTAAAGTGGAACGAAAAGTGGCAGTTTTAGATTTCCTTGTCTGTGTGTGTGTGTGTGTGTGTGTGTGTGTGTGTGTGTGTGTGCAGTGCTGAAGCTCAGCCAGACCATCCGGCCAAGACCACCCACCTATAGCCTAGATCCCCGCTCTGTTGGACCATGTGAAGAATGT
Organism: Gymnapogon annona; assembly: GCA_029814585.1. Classification (NCBI taxonomy): domain Eukaryota; kingdom Metazoa; phylum Chordata; class Actinopteri; order Kurtiformes; family Apogonidae; genus Gymnapogon; species Gymnapogon annona. Next base: position 14,753,913 of record JAPTHA010000010.1, read on the forward strand.
AGGACTCTCGGCTGGTGCCGGTCAGACCAGGGAGAAGGAGGACAGTGGGTCTGCTGGAAGGGTCGGGATGAGAGATGCTGCCGTCGTTGTCGAACCAATCCAAAGAGATCTGTCCTCCATCTGCTGCCTTAATAAGCTCACTGCAGAGACAAGCAGGACACGCAACTCAGCAGAGATCGGACCATTATCTGCATCTGCACCTCTGTGTGTAGAATTATGTGTCTCATTAATACACAGAGACACATGCAGATGGAAAAAAATGACCCCGGACTGACATAATGCATCTGCTTTTAACTTTTACATGATTACATGAAGATGATGATGAGTCCTTTTGGCTTTTTCCCTTCTGGGGTCACCACAGCGAATCCAATTCACATATTTGATTTGGCAGGAGTTTTTACATCGGATGTCCTTCCTGTCACAACCCTTGTATTTATCCGGGCTTGGGACGGGCACAATGAGACACATGTCCCCTTGTGGTTACCGTAGGCAGTACCGTGAAGGGCCTTGCCCAAGGACCCACACTGGACGCTCATCCAGGGAATCGAACCACCGTCCCCTATGCACCAGCCCGGTGCCTTACCAACTGAGCTATACAGCATTTTACATGATTACATAAATGATCAAAAAAGAAAAATACTTGTATTTTCTTCACAATTTGTGTAAATATATATATATATATATATACACAATTACAAATATAGACTTCTGTACTCAATGTGGGTATGACTACGATTTTGGTCCAAACATTACATTTTATTGCAGAGAACATTCAATTAGTATGGAAAAGGAGAAAAGAAATAAATATATATATATATATACATATGTGTGTGTGTATGTATTCTAGTACTCAACATTATTAATCATTACTTTTTGCAATACAACTACTGAATGTACAGAATAGACATTTTAAAGGTCCACTCTTGCACTTCCACACAGAAAGCTTGAAATAAGGAAGTTTGAGTGTGTATTAGATTACACCAAATGTGTTAGAATTTAATACACACCTATGTTTACACTACATTGGTATTAACTTTTACGGTTCTTTAATAATTAGTGTGGATGTCTTAGTGTGGTCTGCTGTGGGTAAAGTGAATCCATCATCAGTGCAGCAATAGGGGAAATGGATACACTCGGCGAGTACAGCACCTGCTGACATTTCACTTGAGACCATCTTATCTGTCTGCTTAGCAACACGCAGCGAGAGATAAGAGGGAGAACATTGCACCAGTGGATTCTTATGGTCAATCAGTTTTTTTGGCTTCAGCTTTTACTTGGCAGATGAGGTCATTCAGCTCCAGTGCATCTCAAAACCTGCACCACGCACACACAGAGCGGTTTAGCCGGCTAGGACTAGTGTCAGCATGAAATTACAGAGCTGCCGTGAAATATACACCTAAAGGTAGACTTTAAAGTCAACCACGACCAATCCAGAGCAGCCCGCGGTCAAAGTGGGAGGAGGTTCCTGCTAATAATCCTCCGCTCGGACAATGAGATGAGTGGAATTTCAGCCAAGTAGACACACTCCGACAAATAGCAGTTTTCACAGTGTCTGTCCTTGGGTCAACCTTGCGTAACTTCATTAGGGTGTGTGTGTGTGTGTGTGTGTGTGTGTGTGTGTGCGTGCGTGTGTGGGGGAGGGGGGGGGGAATTCTCACCCCTGGAGGAAGTGTGATAAGAACTTCAGCCAATGTGACCATCACTCTTACCAGTTTACAGGATGGATACGGCTCCCTGTGCATTATGGGAATATTTGGCTCCTTGACTGAGGAGACAGTAGACGATTGTCCTTGACTCAATCAAATAAAATAAAAGGTGTAAAAACTCCAGTGACTTAACAACCACCTCAAGTGCAACGACAAAAAATTTATTCATAATAAACACATCTGACTGGGTGAAGTTTAGATCGCATCCTAAATCAAATCCAGCACAAATATAAAATTACCAAACCTGTTACTTCCTACTAGAACCAGCATTGATCACGTACATCACTCGTCTATCACTATTGAAATGGAAATTACTTTGTATAATTTTGCAAGTTAGGAACATGTACAGGAATTGACCAATGTTTATATGTGCAAATATATACAGACAAAATGAAAAGTAGAATAAAAGAGGACAATTTTTTTTATTATGAAGTATGTAGAAAAAATGTCTGAGCCTTTCATAGGTAATTAATAAAAAAAATAAGCTCTTTATTAAGTTTAATATGCTTTATGCACAAAGGGGGGAAGGAATGCAGTGTTCATAAATCTTCAACAGAATGTACATTATCTCGATGCAGGCAGGGTGGCTAAAGCCTGCACTGCTACACAAAAGATTTCTTTCTCCTTTGAGGTTTTCAGTCTTGGCTAAGAAAAGAGTAGTATTTGTCTCCAGTTGTGAAACTTGTAAGAAACACATTCCAAACAAATATTTCAATGTGTAACCTATCGTTTTTTTTAACATTTCTCAATGAAACCCATTGAGTGCTTGACTACAATTACTCTATTATTACTCTGTTATGCCAAATGAGCTGTCGAGTAAAATACAAACAGTGCTACCAGCATGACATAGCTGAACATTTTCATCTTATCTATATTTGCTTTCACTGGAAATTTTGATCAGATGAAACAACTGTGTCGACAGTTGAACCGTGCAAACATGGATGATCCATGGTGCAGACTTACTTCCTGTACACGACGCCAGGTTTGGCTGTGACGAAGGGTCTCAGCAGAGTTTGTATGCGGCTTTCCCAGCACCAGAAGGTGGGGTAGTAGGTCTCTGACACTACAGGACATTGCTCCCTCAGAAACTGGTAGAACTTCTTACCCCCTGAGATGAGCTGTGGCTTCTGTAAAAACAAACAAACAAACAAACAAACAAAAAACAATAAATAACAATGCTAATAATATAAAGAAACACAATTTAAAGCACTTCTGTCAACTGCACATATGATTTATTTGTTATTAACCACTTTATTCTATTGATCACCTTTATTTAATAACTTGTGCTTCATTATTGATTCCTTGTAGGAATGGCTGTACCGTATATAGATTTATCTTTGTTTTGTTTTCAGCTGCTCAGAATGAAACAATAAAACAAAACAAAAAATATTACCTTTCCTGTAATAGTATAATCAGTGTGTATTATCCATAAACATACATTTATTATACTGTAAGTCAGTATGATTTCAAGTGATGCTGTAATGTTGGAAGAAGATGTACTGAGCACTGAGGCTGAAACCATGAGACATTATTCAGGACTAAAACGCACGCCTCCATGTTTATATAAGTATATATTCAGGCATTGACATTTTTTTAACGTTTTACCAAAAAAAAAAAAAAAGTTGTGCACAATTCCTGCCTGGTGTTTAAGATTAGCATCCCATTGATTAACACTTAGATGTTAGCTTACATCTACATTTTGTCGAAAATCCTGACATTAGCCTCATACATGACAATCTTTGTCAACAAATACATTACAGCTGCAATACGTCCTTATTTCTAGACCTCCAAACAGTCTTGTAAAAAACTAATAGCGAAACTAATTGTGTATTATATAAGCCCGTCTACCGGCATTTACAGCTAGCGGTACATTACGTTAGCTTAGCTGATGCACACTTGTCACTGTAACTGTGACACTAATGTGTTCATTTAATACACTGCCGTTACTACGGCGCAGAAACCTACGTAGAGTGTATTGATGTCAGCTATGCGGAAGGATCAAAATGTTCATTTTAAGGCAGGTCATCCACCCCACATGTGCAGGCGTTGTAACGCTAGCAACACCGGCGGACAGATGCAGCCTGATGGAAACGTCAGTCCGTGAATGCACCACCAGTGCACTTCCATCACTGACAAGACCGGGATGCCTCTGCTCCTCCGTCAAACAAGTCAAACGCGGCTTAAACAAGCAAAAAAGAAAAATGGGGAGGAAAATAAAACGATCAGATCCTAAAGTATGAAGTAACATTACCTTTGCTACTGAAATCAAATAGTAGCAGGTGTACGCTGCGCTAAAACCCAACACCAGAGACAATCCCACTCCGGAGCCGAACAGTCCAACTTTGACTTGATTTTCCAGATAATGTGACAGATCCCTGGTCAAGATGTTGAAGTTGAACTCCAGCGAGATCATTGCAAGGTCCCAGTTTAGCCCCCGGTACTGCAAGGACAGCGGCCAGCTCGGCGGTGGGTTCAGCAGTGTCTGCCAGCGCTGAAGGAGACAGTCAAGGGGAGCGTATGGGGCGCGCATATATGTAGAAGCAGCCGGAAGGTGGCGCTGTTCACTCGGACATGGAGCAACGCACTCGCACCGCGGCGCCCCCTGCAGGCTGCCCGGGGAAGACACACCATGTGGGATGGGGAGGCTGTGAAGAGGAGAAGAGG
>JAPTHA010000010.1:14776989-14802495 GCA_029814585.1 Gymnapogon annona
GGCAGTGGGGGAGGGGGACAAGTGGCCAGTTCATCGCAGGGTCATCTGTCACACACACATACATACACACATACATTCATACAGGGAATGGCAAGGTGGGTGAAGTGTCTTGCCCAAGGACACAATGGCACAGGAGAGTGTGGGAATCGAATTGCCAACCCTTCGGTTACCAGACAACCTGCTCTATGATCTGAGCCACAGCCGCCTCTTTATTAGAATCATTATATTTAATTTATTAGAATTTATTAGAATTGTACAAGAACTCAATTGATGTATATCTGTCTACTCTGGTTTCTAATAAATCTCTATTCATTTTATTATTATAGAATAAGTTTAGAAAAACTGGAGTTTGCTTGGCTTATGATTCAGCAAGTTTATGGGAAGATCGAATTATTCTTTATGAGTCACACAACAGGGAAGTTGTGGTAGTTTCCGAAGTGCTACTCATATTTGGAACCTCCATCACAGCTCAGTAGGAAGAAGGGCAAACAGGAGGATTCTAGCACGTACGCATCTACTGTGTCTGTTGACAAGCGGTGATGACCCTGGCTTTTATGATGCCGCACAATGTTAAAATTGAAAAAGTGAAGTATTCTTTGTATAATGGAGTTGAACCCGGCTCATCACTGGAGCTGAGTTATGCGCGGCTGTTGTGTAACAACTCTGTGTAACACTTGTTGTGTGTATTCTTTTTGAGGTGACAGCAGGGAGCACTTGACTGAGATTGTTTAGTTGGAGAGAAAGAGAGAGAGGTGTTAAAAAAAAAAGACAGAGAAAGCGCAGATATTCATGGAGAGCCCCATTGGCATTATGTCCCTCTAATCTTCTTTGCACCACACCTGGTTGGCATACTAATGATGGAGAAATGGCCTAGATTTCTCCTGTAGCACATTCATACTTGCAGTGTAAAACATAATGAGTTTGGAGTTCGTTGATTTTTGTTTTTTTTTTAGCCCGGCTGCTGCTTTTCTGTCATCACTGAATCTTACAAAGAGGCCAAGCATGGATATTTAATCACAACGGAAGACAGTCTCGTTGTTGTTTAAGCCTTTTCAGCGAGCGACTTCATGGTGAATCTAAAAATAGACAGTAAAAAAAAAAAAAATCACACGCACATTCATGTGGTATTTTTTTGATATGGAACTTGTGGTACCAGTCTGAGAAGACATACTTTTAAAGTAATGGCTAGAAAAAAATTTAAAAAATAAATGTACATTTCAGTGCTGGTCAGGATCCTCCTGTCAGTGTATTGTGGTTTATTAATATAACAATACTCAGATGCAGTCTTGGGCCACAGTGTACGATGCAGTTTAATATGGAAGAAGCTATGTGCCTGCTGCTATGGGATGTTAAGCACTTTGTCTGAACTGTGCATCTCTGGAGACATCTAATTTTCAATCTGTCTAACTGTATTTAGATGAAACAGCTGCCGTTGGGTGTATGTGTAGCACTATGTGTGGACTGAATGCACAAACAACAAAAGTTACCTTTGTTTCTAACTTTTATGAAGGATATTCACCTATACTCTTTGTCAGTAAATGTGACGCTGCATTTATTGGCGAGGTGTAGAGAGACTCTGTGTCATGCGAGTCACGAGTCGCCATATTTTGACTGAACCCAAATGGAGAAAACACATCTTCCTATTTCTTACTCCGTCTGTTGATGCTGACATGGTATCACATCCTGTCTCCTCCTCTGTGCTCACACCCATATATCTCTTTCTCCATCTCCGCTCCTACTTCCTCCATGCTCCCCATCTCGTCTTTTAACCTTTTTTTTTTCTCATCTCCTCTTTCCCCATTTACTCATCTGTAAGCATGGACGAATCTTATTTTCCCCAGAAGGAAATTCAATAGGACACAGAGGAGCAGAAAGAAATGCCACTCCACACCTGTTTAGAGAGGAGGAAGCTCAGACACTGAGGGCAGCTGGCGCCGATCCGGTGGGATGCAACGGGCAAAACCCCTTAATCTTGGTGACATTTTAGCTCAGACCTCTCATCAAAGCTTGTGAGATGCTGGGCTGCTGGGAAAAAAAAAAAAAGGGAAAAAAAAAGAAAGGGCGGTGAGGATGATGACAGAAGATGGAGGGAGATAAGAGCTTGAGACGGACAGACAGACAGGTAGACAGAGACGGTCTAAGCAGATGGTGAATTAGTAATGGAGGAGAAATTATGAAATGTCACCGGTTCTGTAATAGAGGGCTTGCTGTTTACAGCTGTGCCAGGAAATAGTTGCTCCTGTCTTGCTCTGCTTGACTGGATCAGATCTTTGCTGTTCAGAATGCAAAAAGCATGTCACTCTGAAATAATTCTCCCTGGTGGTAACACCCCCCCTCCCCTCCCCGCCTCGCTCTCTCTCTGTGTCCTTTTGACCACCCCGGTCCGTATCATTCTTCTTTTTAAATAGACCCGGTGCATGCTTCTTATGGTAGAGCTTCCATGTGCTCACCTCTATACTTAGAATAACTGCAAATTCAAGAAATGGCGGCGAGAGTGGGGTGAGGGAGTGGTGCAGCAGAAGTTTTAGAGCGTGTTAGACAGCGGGAAATATTCTTGTGTTTTCCCTTTTATTCGTTTATTTACACTGCTTTCGGCAGCGCAGGGAGACAAGTGGCAGCCTCACCTCTAAAGCAGTGAAAAGTTTCGGGCTGCTTTCTCTCCTTTTTGAGTTCTCATTAATTTTCAAGTGTCTTTTTCAAGCTTTCCCGAGGCGCGGCCACTGAAGAATCTGTTTAATTAGTTGGTCTCATCACGGGGCACATCTATACTGTACAGAAGCAATGTCCTCTGTGCCCTCCTCTCTTTTTCACTCTCCTTATACATCAATGACGGCAAATAAGTCCTCTTTACTATCCACGCATGCATTTTAACTGCAGAAAACACCAAGATGTGTAAGCTAATGATTTTGTACGCCGCGCAATGCTCGTAAAAGTAATCATATATGTTTAGGATGTAACACCCAGGTTACAACCTAAATGTAACCTGGGTGTGTTTTTACAAGAAAGATAATTGTCACGTGGGTTCTCTGGTCCTTGTTTTGATAAGCCTTTTAACAAGCCCACTGTCACTCTGCCCTCGCCTACACTTAGATTCCAGGCCTTTTTCATGGTAGAGATAATTTTACGTACATTTAAGTGTGCAATTTAATTAATGCATTGTCAGTGCAATTTATTACTCTTCAATTACATTATCTTTATGGCTATTACAAGAATTGACCATTTGCTGGGTAAAATGGATTCTTTGCTAATGTGGCTGCTCAAAACTTGACCTTACACGGCCAATCAAAGTGCAGAATTGAGGCCGCATAAATGGCAACTGTGAATATGTCAACCTGTTATTACCCCACAGTCTACACATTTGCACGCCACCTAAAAATTTAACTGCCCTTAATGTGACGTCCGGCCACAACACCCTCACACTTGAACTTTTCGTTAATTCACAAACTCTTACTGCATTGTGCATTTGAACTTGACGCACTTGTTTACTTTTCCTCATAGTTGGGGGTTTGTGGCCTACACACCAACTATCTACAGTGATGATGCCCTTGTGTGTTTTGTGTATCCCCTCGGTGGATCTCCACCCAGCCTGTTTCAGCCACCCAACCCAGCAGTTTAATCTCAATTACATCCCGACATCCCATCTGCCCCTGAAACTCAGCAGCATGGCTTACATCTTCGCCCAATGATGAATAGCATGGAGCTGAATGTTTAGCTGAGCAGTTAATCGATCAATAAGAAAAGGGTCTACTAATGGATGTGCTTTGTTTCACTGGGTGTAGGGGTGGGACGGTTTATTCTCCCTACAGGTCCCGCTAAAAATGTATCTCCATTCAGAAAATAAAAACAAAAAAAAGACGGGGTTTAATTGGTAGTGGCAAGATGTAAAGTGATGGTCAATAGAAGTCTACCTGTAGGTCTCACCCACACTCAGCTGGTTTATGTGGCGCTTTATGCAGGTTGAACCCAGCACACCATCCCAGTTGTAAACCAGGATGTGGACCATGTCACACTGTGTGACATGTGAAGTATAGCAACAGGAAATTTATTGAAGGCTGCCAATGTTTCATCACCTTGGAAAAGTGAATATACAGTACTTACTGTTCCGTGCTTTATTTACATAATTTCATTTCTATTATTGTATTTCATGTCATTTGTGATTAGAATATATTTAACTCATCTGGTAAAATGTGAAATGCAGTAGACCTTTGTTAGCCTCTATTCTTAGCGTTATATCAAACATTTACAACAATGCTAATATTTCGAGGAATCTATCTTTTTTTTTTTTCAACACAAGAGCCCGTTTTGTTAAACTAAATACTACGAGAATGCAGGTTCAATACATTGCTTTGTCTGAACACAAGATTTCTCCCTAAATCAAATGGATTTTCACTGGAAACAGCAACTCCCACGACCCTGTGATACGTCACACTGCCTTTTTTATTATTGTTTTGATTGAGGGACCCCTGGCAACTGAAATTATATCCTGTGCATTTTATAAATACATTTGGAATGATTCCTATCCGCGTTGACATCAGGTTGTCTTTCTGATGAATGCAGGTGTCCGTTGTGGTTTGCTGATGTAAAACTCGAGAAAAATGAAAAGTCTGGGGAAATCTCTTTTAGAGCGCATATCTGTTTTGGTTTTCATGTGACGGACAGCTCAGAGTCCACCTCTAGAAGTTGACTAATATGAAAGGCCGGGAACCAGACTGATTGAAAAAGTTCTGCACAGGGAATTCCGGTTAGCTTTTGCTGTAGAAGAACAGTTTAGTTTTTTTTTTTTCTCTCCTTTGAGCTTCCTTCAAGTCTGCTGGTAAAGTCTTAGTCGGTCCTTCAGCTTGGCTTAATTCCTTTCCCTCTGTACACCGGCCCACCAGTCGTCTTTATTGAGGGATTACAGCCACGTCTAATGAGTCCAGTTTGTGCTTTTTGAGCCAATCTCCATGCTCCATGGAAGTATCAGCCTGCCTTCTCTTCATGCCTGCTTTATCTGTCTCTGGTCAGTTCCTCTCCTCTCCCCTCCCTCCTCCACAGCCCCTCTTCTGTCCCCACGTCTCCATGCCCCCCAGCCCCCCTTCCCTCCATCCCTTTACACAGTGCATCATTTGAAGAGGCGAGGCTGTTGAGCGCTCGGAGGAATAAAAGTGATTTATGAATGGGCCAACCTACCTGGGTGCTGGAGGGGGAAGCCAGTGGCAGTCAAGCTCTCTGATCCAGCAGCCCATTGTTCCCTCTAGCCTCACTGCAGGGGAAGCTCCTCTGCTTCTCTTGCCTCTGATCTTTCACTGTGCCTCCCTGGCACCGCATTTTACCGTTAAATGACTCGCAAACACCCATGCACTGCAGGGTGCATATTTATTACGAGATGGTTTTTCCTCTGACACAGACACACACTTTCACATACAGTCCTTTGCTTACTGCTTACTACTTTTAAGATAATGTAACTCATTCTTGCAAATTCATGCACAGGTTACATCGTGGGGCCATCTCTTATTTATTCCACTTAATCATAGGGTGTTTTCCTTTTATAGAAGCAGAGGTTAATACAAGTGAGAACCACAGTTTTCAAAGACAAAGAATCAGGTCGGTCTCAAATGCAGTAAATAGCACTCAAATATATAATAAATATTGATTGTCAGAGTTGTGCATGGCAAACCTGAAAAGCCCAAGTTTGTTGAATTACAGATTTGAAATGTATGATAATGTCTGATGGCAAAAAGGTGGAAGAGATGGACATGCACTGTGGAGTGAATCTACACTGGTACGCAGCAGTAATTCATTCAAAGATAAGTGATCCTAAAGATATACTAAACTAACCTTTGGAGTTAAGACTAGCTGTATGTAATGAGTTCTTGACATGGTGTGTGTGCTGTTCAGAGATTCGAGTCATTGTTTCGTAGTCATCTAGATCTCCCCAGTTTTATATGTTATCTTCCTTTATATAACTAGACTTTCCATTGTTTTAAATTAGTGTAGTTAAATGTCTCAGTGAATACTACACCCATTTAAAATTCAGGGAGTTGGGGCGGGGGTTTGCTGGAGCATGCACAGAGACTTAATTGAAAAGTCTGCCCAAAGTTAGTAGCCCTCCCAATGTCCAGCTCTCTATGTGCTGGGACCGGTCCAATAGATCAGCCAGAGGACAAGCAGATACAAGCCCCGATCCCCCTGTGACCAATCACAATGCCCACACTTCTTCGTAGGGCTGGGCCAACAGTGGCTCTGAGCCAATAGATAAGCTCAGCCATGCTGTAATGCTCTGTCTGTCCTGTGGCATGCTGAAACATTGAGTCCTGGCTGCTATGTTGCTATAGCACATGTTGGGAAAGGGAGGGGTATGGTAACAGGGAGGGAAGGATGGATAGATAAAGAGGGGAAAAAGAGAGAACATGAGGGATGGAGGAGGGAGAGAGGGAGGGGTACATCCCTTACTGTAGGGAATCAAGGACATAAAGAGCTTTTGGGAAAGTGACTATAGCATGCTAAGAAAAAAACCTTGCATTGTGAACTGCACCATAAGCTCTGATAGTATGTTTTTTGCCCACTTGACAAACCTAGAAAGAGCAGGATTTATTTGTGGCACTTTAAGTGCCTCGGCGATGCACGTAATAAATATGACAGAGCAAGGTGATATACTTCCACAGCACAGCTGTCAGGGATCTTTAATATTTTCTGTCCCCATTTAAAAACAAATGTAGTTTATCTATTTGCTTGATGTATTGGATTAAGTAATGTAATGAGTTTGTGCACTTTATGGTGCTTCAACATCTGTGATGGAAAAGGTTTGTGTGTTTAGAAAACAGGCTGTATATCTCCTGACTGCATGAATATATGTTAAGCATTTGTAAAAATTGTTGCAGTACATTAAATAACAGTTTTGTCTGCCACAACACCTGAGCAAATGCATCACTTTATCTTCAGCACCCTCGGGACCCTCTCAAGGATAAAGCAGTTCAGAAGATGAATGAATGAATGAATGGATAACGAACAGTGATTTACTATTGTTTCTGAACGTCAACCCGCTTTGTACATCACACAGCTTGGCTTCCTGCTAGTTTAATACTAAGAGTATTATCAATATAAATGTAAACAGTTATTCCAGTCAGCAATCATAATTTTGTAATTTCCACTCATTCCTTTTTAGAATGAAGGAATACAGAGGTTTTTGTTTTTTGTCATAAGTACGCATTAGAGCAGACAAATATAAAAACATCAATCACCAGTTCTTAAATTAATTTAAATGAGACGACAACAACCAGCTACTTGTTATAATTTTCTTTTATACAGCCATGTTTAATTTAAGTTTTTGACTTCAGTTAAAGAAACCTGTGATGTGAGCAGTGGAGTGACTGGTCCTATAAATTTGTGCCAGTGGAAGGGGGATTGGTAACCCTAATGTACTCTGTGGGACACATTCAGCTCCATGTTCACATTTAAACCAAGCTCAGCTGTTGAATTATGCAGGCCACGTTACCTTGGTAACCCGTACGGACACTGAAGTCAATAGCTCCCATGTAAATGCGCTATGACAGGTCAGCGAGGATAAGAATTTTTGTTTGCTTGTGTCGTTTGGTGTGTTTGTGTGCGTTTATGCGCGGCTGCCGGCATACCAGCACACACAGAATACTGAACTAAACTTCACTTTGACTTTTCTCACACTTTCTTTGCAATAAGACCAAAACAGCTTGATATTACTGAATAACTTACACGGAAGGTCGGCAGAGAAAACCTTTATTTTACTATCTGTAGATTCATAGATCTCTGTTGAAGGGGTTCAGGTTGCTGTGGAGTTGTATCTGTGTAACATGGAGCGTATTCATACAAACTCCGTTCCCCTGTCATTAACGTGTTGGCTGTTAGACGTTTTCATGCCGCTCCGGGGCATATGGCCTGTTGTCTCAGCGCTTAGGGGAAGCAGTAGCTGATACAAGGCCCTTTGATCCCCATTATTTCCCGCTGCAAACAATGGATTTTAATTACCAAACTGCTCTTTCAGCTATGGCTTCTTCTGCCACGTGCGTGCCAAGTAGTGTAGCTGCAAAAGACGTCCGACTTATCAGCAGTGATATGTCTGCTTCTCTGAGTCACTTTGGATCTGCTCTAACAATTACTATGGTAGAGAATTTACTGGTGCTTTTCCCTTTTTTTCCCCCATCCCATTGAATTTAAGCGATCATGTCACTGCCTCCGTTTTAAAAGGATCTCCAGACGTTAGAACGTACAGAGATGAGCGTTTTGGCAAGAGCAAGGACCCGGGTCGAATGTAATGTGTACGAGGGGGCAGAAAGGTGCAAAGTGGCGAGACCAGCGAGAGGTGATTTAAAGTAGTGGATTTGTCACGAGACTGTAGATCACAGGAGCCTCCCAGACTGTCTGCCCGTATGGTGACAGTGTGGCAGGCTGGAGAGTGGCTGTCGATCGAAGGACCTTCGCAGTTGCTGAATTCACTCTGCAAAACCTCCAGTCAGCCTCCTGCTTCTATTTACTGCGTTGTACCGCTGTGAGGAAACACTTGCTGTTAATTTCTATTGGCTTCACCAAGTCAGATTTTATTTATTTATTTATTTATTTTTGTTTCTTGCCAGTGCCCCAGGAGGGAAGTTTATAATGATAAACACCTATTGGCTGCTAAGCTGAAACTGTTTCTAAGGACAATGACACGCTGTCTCAAAAATACAGGGACCGCCAATGATCACAAGTGCAAGAAGGAATTAAATTGAAAAAGAATTGTGTATTGACGTAAATTATTTTCTACAGTGTGCCCTAGTGGCACATTGTACATCAACACAACATGCAGTTTTGAAATTGAAACAAAAAGCCCTTGTGGATATAGGTTCATATTCTGAATGTATGCCTTCAACATATTCTAAAACTGTAATGTCATATTTAAATTTGGAGGAAGCTCCAATTTGCTTTCAATGCTAATGTGAAACACCTTTTTTCAGATTCAAATCAACATCACATACAATTTAACTGGCACAGGATTGTTAAAAAAAAAGACTGTCATTACTCATTTCATTTCTGTGATAGTCCTAGAAAGGCTTTGTTTTTAAGCAGATCAGGGATCAGCAGCATCTCGCGGAGCACTGTTGGTGGAAAAGTGACTGAGAGGGGTTAAGGGGTCACGGATGATTTTCTCTGCTCTGTCAGCTGCTTGTTTCAGGTGCATTCACTGTAAAGATTAGAGAGACCCTGACTTTGGTTACTCCAGCTTGGCTGGGTGTTTTTTTTATTTTATTATTTTTTCTTGGAGCTCTTCCAAATTGAAATGTTCAATTTCTATCCTTCTGTGAATCTACTTTTGCTTGAATTTTTCAAAATGCTAGCACCAAGTGTTCCTTTCAAAGATTGTCATCTGTGAGTAGTCCTCGTATCCACTACTTGCCCTAAAGGATTCCTCAAATATTTGCCCCCTTGTGCTGTATTTGAAACACTTGGCATTGTGATCTACGCTCATCGCAGACGTAAAGTTCAATAATTCCACACTTATTTTATAGACATTAACTCTGTTGATCAGTTGTTTGATATAGTATGCACCATTGGCGTGTCTTTTATTTTAATATAAACTGCTTGTCCTTGATTCCTCTTTTATGTCATCCTGTGTTTTTTTGGCAAAAGGATGTGTATTATGACTTTTACGGTTGGTGCAGGAATGAGAATGAGGCTTTTTCAAGGTGCAGAGTCGAATAAAATGCAAAGAGTAGCGTGGGAGAATAATTGGGTCATCTCGAACCAATGGGACATTAACGTGCCATTGGGCTTCTCTGACTGTCTTCCTGCCGCCTCCTTCATAAATTGCAATGAATCAGGACACCCCATAATACCAGGTGATTTAAGGCTAATTAAAGCTAAGCCTTTATAGGCCCCCACCTACATTCCAAATGGACAGACAACAGTACCTGAGATGTTTGAAAATGCGCCAGATGTCTCACAAACAACCTTCAAGGTACCGGCATTAGCTATAGTGATAACCAAAATATCATAGAAATGCACCCCCTTTGCCATCTTCCCCCTTCCTGCTTTATGCAAATAGTCCTTAATAAAAGCATGCTCACTCAGGGGCCTCAGGTACAGGCAGGCAGGGGAAGGTCACATTGTAGGGGAAATTATTCTCTTCACGGTATGGTAATGAAAGCCTTTTTTATCGAGCGGAGCCAGTTAGGTTCTTGTCCTCGGCTCTCTGCCGCACCGCTGGCATGGACGCTACCTGTGTTTATTTACTCTGTCCACAGCAGGATGGACAGTCACTGTGGGACAGCCAAAGACAGAGGGAACAGGTGACTAATTGCTTCGATGAGCAGAGGGGGAAGTTTTGAGGGTTCTCAAATTGAACCAGTCGCGTTTGTGACAAAGCAAACTTGCCTCAGGATCCAGTAGTGTTTGCCTTTTTTTCTCAAGACTTTATCAGTCGTCAGTTAATTCACTCATATTTGACCACAGAGCTGGACTCGTATGACGTTAGTCCAATTACAGTGGGACGCATGCGTTTAAATCTTCATCTGGTCAACTCTAAAAAGAACACACTCAAATGAAATGTACCTAATGAAGAAGAGATAAGTGTGATTTATATATATATACATATATATATATATATATATGCATGTATGTATGTTCTGGGGTTTTCATTGTCCACTTTATCAAGGATGTTATTTTCCGAAAGCAGTAGGTGCCTTTTGGTGACTAATTTGTGATGCAGAATTCCGATCGCCTTCCTCGCACTTAAAGCCTTTGTTAATGGACGAGGGTATGCCAGACACGTATCCGACATCAGAGTAACCATATGTTTGTGTGCGGCCATTAATCTCAGGCTGGATGTTGACTGTTTCTGCTCTGCCCCACGTTGTCCGAGTTACTGTCCCTGACTCTCACTTCCTGATGTAAAAATGGCCACTGACCACCACACAGATGGCTGTCAGCCAGGCGAGGGCAGCAGAAGGGACCTGTCGACCCCGGCGCACACACTCAGTCCAGTGTCTTGCGCACACTGACAAAGAACCAACACACTCAGGGCTGAGGGCGTCAGAGAGCATCCTGGTCAATGACAAATTGCAGCCCAAGACAACAGGCCGCAGCGTAGCCTCTCCTGAGGGACTCTTGAGATCTCTCACAGGGTGACCCAGTTCCATCATGTTTCCCCTTCTCCCTCTCTCCTCTATTGGTACCTCTTCTCAGCTGCGCGTCCTCCTGTATTTAGAGATTATCATTCTGGTTTTAAAGTTCGCGTGGAAGGAGAAATCCTGCTTGTCTTTTAATATGGGTCTCCTTCTGTTTGCAGATATAAGTGATCTGAATGTTAACTCCTGGGTCAGGTCAGTGCTTTGTGGCCCTTTCAGTGGCTGCAGACTGAGACTGCCTCCCTCCTTTACCTCAAAACACACTTTCTCTCCCACTGCCCTCAGTCACTGTTACTCAAGAGAAAAAAATAAAATTTATTTCTAGGTTTTTTTAATTCGCTCTTTTTTCCTGTCTTTACAGCAAACGGCTTAACTGCATTGCAGCAGTGCCAGTATGGGGCATTAATATTAATGTCCGCCCATTTTGCCCAGCATGGCAGGGAGCCTGTCAATCCAGACTTCTACTGGAGGGGCTCCCTGTTCCAGCAAACACCTTCCCAGCACGCCAGTGTTCAGTTTTGACACTAGAAGGCGCCAGACTGTCCCTATAGTGCACCATGCCTGCACTGATTGGGTGGTTGCTGTACATATAGGAGATGTTTTCAGCCAATCCACATCCCCCATATGTTGTGTATATTGCATCAATAGAAGGCAGAAAACGGGCACAAGAAGAACAAAGGATGGATTCAGGGGGGAAATCTGTAGTAATATACATGTTTCTAGTAATGTCCATCAGTCTCACTTGAAAGTGAGCTTAAAGGGTGTAATGTTTAACCACTAGGAATAAGTTTTATGTTATGGCTCTAGGGAAGAATGTGTTTTTGGTTTTTGAATAATTTTTCTGTTTAGTCTCAAGTCTCAGCCCCTACCCAGTGGAGAACGGCAGATGAAATTACTCCAAAGTCCCCATGAGATTCATAATCCACTGTATGCAAGCAAATACACCTTTGTAACAAAAGCAACACATTATGAATGTTAGATTAGATAGAATGGGTGCGGTTGCTATCACAGTTAAGCAGTGCTCCTCTGCATTAAGTGGTGAAGATGGCTGCAAGCAATGCAGGTGTGTGCGTAAGCCTCTGTGCACTGAGAAGTGGGGAGAGAGAGCGAGGGAGCCTGGGATCAGTGTGCTGCGCTGTTCATCACTGCAGCAGTACGCCAGCGCTGGAACTCTGGCTGTACAGAGGTGCTGACTGGCTGCCCCCTGCTTCCCTGCCCCTTTTCTGCTTTTCTCAAGAGGGTGTGCTGATGATGCTCACTTTCATTATTTTAGAAGGAGGGGAGACGAGCTGGAGGTTGAGCAAAAAACCCGCAGGGGAACAGCCATCCTGATTACCTCCAGCCCGAGAGTCTGCCACGACATTCGTTTGCATTTCTCTCTCGCCTCCGTCTTAATAGTTAACATGTTCCATCCCGCCGTGGCCTTCTGCCCTGGGACCAAGCCTGCATCCGCCCTGCACCGCTCGACGCCCTGTTTGCTACACTTTAGCACACCTCAACAGTGTTGGGCGTCAGCGGGGCCACTGTAGTCATATCGCCAAGTCAAAGCCAGCTCCTTTTGTCGCAGTTCAAAGATATGATGTGCATGAGTGGCCAGGGTTAATCAAGGTCAGAGGTATTCTCCTCTGTCTCGCTGCTTTAATGCTGTGGGAGTTACATTGTGTACTTGGCTCCAGACAAGAATTAAGCAGGAACTTTTAGATCACTGATTTAATTTTGCCGTAGTATTGGGACGAACTGACGAACCATTTGTTTGTCGTTATCAGTCGTTTAATTGAGGCGCTGCTCATGTAGTTTAAATAGGTGTGAGTTCACTTGGTCTGTACGTGAACCGCGTGGCCACAGAGTAAAGAAAGGAGAGCCTCTGAAGCAGGAACACTTTGTGTGATAGTAGAAAGGCTACTGAGCTGAAGCTGAAATGTGATGCATTCCATCTGTCTTTGTACAAGGATGTTCACTTAAGTCTGTAACACTTACGTTACACAGCAGGTTGTACTGACCTATTGTAAATTTCAGGATCTGTTGAAAGAAACAGCAGCGTGTGATCATTTTCCCTTTCCCTTCACTAACATTATGGATATGAGAAAAAAATGATCCACTTAAGCAGCTATACCATATCATCACCTTCCTAAAATCACTGCGTTTTGACAGAAAGGGCTTCTTTTTTTTTGCCTAAATCATCAAATACCCAGTCTTTGTTTTTGTATGTCCTGCAAAATGTGAAAAATAATATATCATATACTGTATTGAATATTTATTGTTATTGGTGATCAGTATGTTGATTTTTGGTGGAATACTATGATAAATACAAATACAGGTATCTTAAAAAATAGATTTTATAATTTATGAGGTTGCATAAAATATACAGGAATATATTAAAAAGTCTGGTCAAGGGAAGGTTAACATCTAGACTAAAAAGTAAGTTTAGAATTACCTTTTGAGACTTGTATTTTTATAAAGTATGTTACTTCTACTGTTCGGCACAGGTTTTAATTTTAAAGATTTAAAAATTCTTAGATGCCATATTCTGCATAAATTTAAATTTGCATTCTTTGATCATCTTCTATTGGACCTATATTATACTTATGATAAGTTATGGGATCAATTAAAAAACCTTTAGCTACTCTTTTTTACAGCAGTTACAAAAGTCTAATAAACTTAGAAAAAACGTCTGTTATTTTATGCTCTTATATGTTGAAAAAATGCAATCCTATTTACTGTTTTGCGAATAAAATGTTCAGTGCCCATCTGTGACCGAGGGTCTTTGACTATTGTCAAGCCAGAAAATAAGGTAAAACCATCCTTTTCAATTACATGTTTAAAAGTGTTCAGCATTCCTTGCTAACCAAGGTCTTTGGTGACATGTTATGAATCCTGGCACCAGTTATTGATCATTTTAATAAAGAAAAGATAACGCAGCAATGTAGGATTCTGTTCAGTTTTTTGGATTTTTTACTCTGTGACATTTAGATTAAACAACGCTAACATGAGCAAATATTTAATTAAATAAAATAAAAAAATAAAAAAATACTATTTTTAGGAGTATTTTTCCCCCTCTACACAGACATGACGCTATGTCATAAATGATCACTGAATCAATACTGTCTGGAACCTATGGTGACAGTCTTGCCTCTCTAGTAACCGGACAGGGATGGAAAAACGTCAACGTCCTTCCTTAACCCCTGTGTAACTTTGATCGCGTTGCGCATGTACATCTGTCTCATTGAGGCGCACACCCTCTAAATGACCTTCAGCAGAACCAAACTCACACACCAGGCCGCCACTGTTCAGCGCCACTCCTTCAAATCTAGTTTTTTTTCTTTCTTTTTTTGCAGTTTGTTCCCTGCGCGGATGCAGCTAAATCTCGTGTAATTATCATTTTGCTGCCATATGATAGGTACTTCTCACATCATCAAGGGAGAAGTGTCTTCCCTTTTTAACTGGCAATGCGGTAGGGGGACAGGTACTTTAAAATAACGCCGAATACTTGTACCGCTCAAAGCCTGATGTAAATAACACGCTGCTTGGGAAAGCAACTCCTCCCTAAGTTGATTTAGTATTCTTGTCCCCATGTGTGAAAATGGGATATGCTCTGCTGTAAAAAGAAGGAGGAGAGAAAAAAAAAGGTGTATTCGAATATGCTGTGTATCAGCAGTACAGACCCTGTGATGTGTTTGCTTACAACAGCTTGTGTCTGGCCCCAAGCTATCACACACTGCATGAGATGTTTAGTCACAGATAGATTACATTTGGCAGCTTTTTTTTTACTCAATACACACATTCGTTTGATGAAATTGCTCACCCTTCTTAAAGCTTCCTTGCGCATGTTTCGAGCAGGAGTCAATTTGCACACATACACACTCACACACACTCAACTCTGGTTTTTCCTTTTTTGTCTCGTGCAGTGCCATGCGTGTGTTGCTGTCCAAACTGCCCAGGCCCTGGATCGTGGACGAGAAGAAGGATGACGGCTACACTGCACTGCACCTGGCTGCTCTTAATAACCACGTGGAGGTGGCCGAGCTGCTGGTACACCAGGTAAACGACGCATCAGCACTCAAGAACATACACATAGCTAATTTTAACACATGTTTAATCACTTAGCTTGACAACACAAATGCAGTTATTCATGGTCTATGAGAGAGCCCTTCCATTATCAGCCCCCGAGCATTGCTGCATCAGCTCAGCCTGCCCTCCTGGATCTTCCTGACTACAGACCATTAAGAGCAGCTTCTACTGCACTCCTGGCAGCCAGCAAGCAATAGACCAGTTGAACTGACTACAACTGCTATTTTTTTTTTATTGAATCCATACGGTTCACAAGGTCTCTAGGGGTGTTCTTTAGTGCTGCCGGGCATTATATCTTCTCTTCTATTGCAGTCATAGGTGCTCTTTTCCCCTGTTTGAAATTGCAGTTTTAAGTCCCGCAGGACATACAAGAGTTTACGACAAAAAGTCATCTGACCAAGCGGGAACTGGGTTAATTAGGATATGGTGCAAGGCAGCAGTGTTGGTGCAATGTTCCAACGCATGAACGTTCGCTGTGCAAGCTACCTTTTGGAGGGGGTGGCGTTACTACCAAGTCCCTGCAATGGGCTGGTTTGCAGTGATGGCTCAGCTTTCTATTCAGAAATTGCACCACACTACAAGGTGCACTGCAGATTCCCAGCCAGTCAGTCAGTCAGTCTTATTACTTGGGGATTTCACACACTGCCTGATCACAATGCTTATCTTACCTCCACATCTCCTCAGCTGAGGTGTTCACAATTGGAAATGACAATCACATGCAGTGATATTCAGCCCACTGCGTGATACTTTGTTGGTTGGCAAGGTTGAAGGTAGACACACGCGCCAGAAAGGTTGTTAACGTGTGAAATGTGCAGAGCAGTGACTTTATTTTGTCCCTGAATTCTATATTTTCTCTCCGAAATTACCAGTTTTTTTCTGTTACTCATTAAAGTTAATGCATTCACAATTGATAGAATGAGTGTGTGTGTGTGTGTGTGTGTGTTTTCCCCTCCTTTGTTCCTGTCTCACAGGGTAGCGCCAGCTTAGACATCCAGAATGTAAACCAGCAGACAGCATTACATCTGGCAGTGGAGCGTCAACACACCCAGATTGTCCGGGTAAGTGGACCCTCTTCCCTCCCCTCCTCCTCCTCATTCGCTTGATTCTTTTTCTACATTTTGGTCCCACTTCACTTTCACCTCTAACTGAAAACCGTAATGTCCAAGTACCTGGGTGTTCAAGCACAGAAGAGGAAGTAGGCCGACAGCGGCGCAGCCACGTATTGCATATGACACCAGTGGACGGCCTGCAGAGGAACGAGGTTCTGATTCAGACTGATGCATAGTAGAGGAGCAGTGTTGTTCTGAAAGACAGTCGCTGTAGCGTTGGAATGAGATTGCCACGTTGCCATCTTGTGGGCTTGAGAAAAAATGCACTCCAATTAGGGAATACGAAAGCAAAGATGTTCTGAAGCAACCTTTTGGCATTTGCGTTGTCGTGGAAGTGGCTGATTATTGTTTTCAACACTATTATGTCATGAATGCTTTGTTTGGCTTCTGTTAATCACACATTCGTGTCTGACCGTTTGCATATTCTCCCTCTTAACAGTTGCTCGTGCGTGCCGAGGCCAAACTTGACGTTCAGGATAAAGACGGGGACACGCCGCTTCACGAAGCACTGCGCCACCACACACTGTCCCAATTGCGACAGCTCCAAGATATGCAGGATGTCAGCAAAGTGGAGCCATGGGAACCCTCAAAGAACACTGTACATATGCATCTATTATTAACCTCAGTGTTTAATGCGTAATAGTGCTTCACGGAGGTCAAGGTTTTTGAGCGAACGGTGATGCATCACAGATTTAAGGGTGTCAGAGCTGGTAACAACAAGATGATATTAAGATACCTGGAAGTGGTTTTAATGCGGCTATTACTGCACACAATAAAGTTCTTTCTATCTATCTACACAGACAAACACATACACACACACACATTGATAATTGATATAACATTTTTTTCATTATCTGAGCCTTTTCTTCATTTTTTCCCTTTTAATCAGTAGTAATAAAGCCACTGGCTATGACACTGTAGTTCTTGCTATCCAGTGTCCTCTTAACTTCATAATTATATTCCACTTCTGCTTTGTCGAATATTGAAATGTGACACTGTAAGCAGAATTCTGTGTGGCCTGTAGGGCCATCTGTATGAAGACGAGCAAAATGACTTACAGTTTTCCCCTACGATGACAAATCTCTCCGAGACATCAAGTTCACTGCTCCTCGGGCCCCTGTCATCTGCATCACTGGACAACCCATCACTCAAAACAACCACCTGAAACTAGCTCAGAGCAGGCAGACAGGCTCCTTCCTCTGCCTCTTAGCTCCTAGAAATAAATCCGTCCCTCTGTAGTCCAACAGGGGCACGTCAGGCCTGAAGCATCGGCGTTAACACGCAGCTCCAGGTTTGAGTGACAGCACTAGACCCGCTTTACCTGCCATCCTCCGTATCGTTTCCCCTCCCGTCTTCCTCTTCTCCACCTCCTCTGTTCTTTCCACCCTTTTCGGTTTCCCCCGGCCCCGAAGTGTAACCGACAGACAGCGGGTCTAATTGAGATATGTGCAGCTGGGTCGCTCTCCCATAGTCCTCCCCTCCCCTCAAGATGAGAATTGAATTAGCCGGCCCGATGGCTCCATCAGCAGGGATGTAAAAGCTACTGGTTGAAGACAATCAGACATACACGGCCCAAATTGGTAAAAAGAGAGAGAGGGAGTTGGACTAGAAGGCGGAGGAGGGAGGGAAGAGGACGGATAATCGAGTTGATGGGGGCATGGGGGGGTGGTGTTGTCATAGTCAGTTTAGTTCAGGGGCCACATTGAGTCCAGTAGGATCTCAACTGGACCACGTTCATTCCAATTGGATCTCAACTGGACCAAACCAGTAATATAATCACTAATCCAAATTTTTCTCTGTTCTCTCTAAGCACATAGTAAATTGTTCAAACGTTTACATATCTACATTTCACATTAAACAACGAATAAACCTCAATTACGTAATGTTTTTTAAGACATGAGTCAATTTGAACAATGTTATTCCTCTGCTTATCAGTCGCATATGATAATGATGGATGTGTGACTACGCAAAATATTTATTAATGGGCAGAATATTGGTAATGTTTGGTTTGGAATTTGAAATTGTCATTATTCATATTTTTTTTGCTGTTATTTTACTGTTCTGACCCATTTGAGATCACATGGGCTAAACTGGAATCTGTGAAAGTGGCTCCCAGGCCGAATGTTTTAACACCTATGTCTTAAAGCGTGGATTGTGTGATAATATTCAGATCCTCTTTCCTCTTTTTAAACCTGTGTTCTGTTGTTGTCAGTGCAGATGCGTGGTCTGAGGGTAGCGTCGGGACACTATCACCCCCCCGGACTCACCTTGAAAACTATCTCTTGTATCAAAGTCAAAACCCCTGATCCATTTGTGTGTGTCTGTCGTCTTGCAGCTTATCATGGGTTTGGGCACCCAGGGGGCAGAGAAGAAGAGTGCGGCATCCATTGCCTGCTTCCTGGCCGCTAACGGAGCAGACTTAACCATTCGGAACAAGAAGGGTCAGTCCCCTCTAGACCTGTGCCCGGACCCCAGCCTTTGCAAAGCTCTAGCTAAATGCCACAAAGAGAAGAGCAGGTAAGCATGTCCCAATTCAGACCAAACCAACAAACAACTCAGACTGAATCCCTCCACTAGCTTCTAACCTGGCAACAGCAATAAACTCTTTAAATCCAGTTTATTTGACCAAATATGACTTAACCTTTCACCACACCGATGATCCATTCCTCTCCAAACACTCTGGAGACTTAGTGTACACAACAGCTTGAAATTGAAGCCTACAATAGTTGTATGTTGAAGTATAACAGCTCTGGTAGTTGCTCAGAGGCTCGAACAAGTAGGAATTTCCTGTAGAAAAATGTAGTCACTCTATTTACCAGAAATAGCTATTCTTGTAGAACGTCTAAGTATTCTCCATGTAAATATTATTTAATATCTGAAGTGTGAGCTGTGATCATAGCTGTGATTATTTTTTCCCTTCTAAATAGTTCTGTCATATGGCAGTTACATGACCGTAAATGCATTCTGTAAGAGAAATGTTTCATAAAGTTACGTCATTCTATGCTCATTTACATAAATTTTAATTATTCAACATGTGATTCCCTGGACTGTTTTTGCTTACTGTGTTAATTAGTAGATTTTCAGTACAGTCATCAAACACATTCACACTATTCACATTAACGTTTCATTGAAATTACTCGACAACGTTCAATACAACATTTCCCAGTTCATGTTGTGGAGCCAAATGCCAAAGGCTTCAAAATAAGAGTCTGCCAGCCCATGAGTGTCTTTTAAAAAAAATATAGATGGTGTTTTTTTTTTTCACAAGGGTGAACTTGTAGGAATATATTTGTTGCGTTAAGTGTCCTGATGCATCCACTGAGCTACTATAACAGCATCTGAAAGAACAAGCAGTAGAGCATCATCCCTGGAATATCACCAGACAGCCCTATTGATTTCCTTTCTTGGCTAAAAATGTTTCATGTAGCGCTTTGTTTCCATCTCTTGCCTTCACCTCCTTATGTTCCTTTGAGCCTCTCGCTGTCTCCACCGTCCCCTGTCAGTGTGCCTTACTTGTAATCTCTTCTGCTCCCATCCACTCTACCATTTTTTCATAATTTTAAAAAATTTTGTATTTTCTTTTTTGCCCACAACGCCGCAGCGGCCAGGTGGGCACGCGCAGCCCATCTCTGAACAGTAACATCGAGTCACTGGAGGAGTGTATGGTGTGTTCAGACATGAAGAGAGACACTCTGTTCGGTCCCTGTGGACACATCGCCACCTGCTCCTTGTGTTCACCTCGTGTCAAGAAGTGTCTCATCTGCAAGGATCAGGTCCAGTCCAGAACCAAGGTATCAGCCTCAACCACTGCTTTTCCTCTCCAGGAAGTAACACACAAGCCAATGGCAACCTGTACTGTTTGTTTTGTTTTGTATTTTTTCTATTTAATGTGTCTCTACAGATCGAGGAGTGTGTAGTCTGCTCTGATAAAAAAGCAGCAGTGTTGTTCCAGCCCTGTGGTCACATGTGCGCTTGTGAGAGTAAGTCGCAATATGTTTCGACGCTGTATTTTCCATATGACGCTGCTGAAATTCTCCGCGCCCAGTTCTGACCTCTATATGTGTGTGTGTTGCGTCTCTCCAGACTGTGCCAGCCTCATGAAGAAGTGCGTACAGTGCCGGGCTGTGGTGGAACGCCGCACTCCCTTTGTACTGTGCTGTGGAGGGAAAGGTATGGAGGATGATGCCGCTGATGATGATGATGATGATGATGATGATGACCTTAGTGAGTGAATCTTCCACATGTTCCCTTTTAATTTCCCTTCTCTCAGTTTTTTGTTTCCTCTCTGTTCTTTCCTCCATTCTTCTCATTCCTTTGTCATTGTCGTTTCGCTGCCTGGCTTATGCGTTATTGCTTGCATTTTGCATCACTTGTATTATTTGACTTCCTTTTTAGAAATTTCTTGTAAATATTTACAAATCTAGTCTCATAGATTTAGATTTAACACTTGTCCAGTACTAGCTTGTGCATGCTTTCAATTGCGTCTATACCGGTCATTTCTTCTGTTTTTAATTGTCACCTTGCACCCGTACTAACCTGATTCTGATATACACCGCATACACTTCCTGAAAAAAAAAAAGTGTTTTAATCGTAGTTTTTGCATTAGTAGGATCTTGGAATCCATTTTCAGATGGGGTCTGCTGAATAAAATAAGAGTATACAGACATGTTTTATTCATGTTTCTCTGCCTCTTTAAATTAGCCTGACACAATTGCATAAATTGGATAAATTTATTAGTAAGCATATGCTAAATAACCTGAAGTCCTAAAGATACTGTACTTGCATAGTTATACCCACAAAGTGCTGAATCCTCATATCTTAGTTCACTGTTTTTTTGTTGTTTTTTTACTAAAGACACAGAAATGCTGTTTTAATATTAAAATTTACCGCCATTGATGTATTGGAACCGACTTTCTCATCTGTAAATGTCAAGGTTAAATGGATAGTGATTGAATGTATTTATTTTTGGTTGCCATCACAGTTCATCCTCCCGTGTGCAAGCAAAACATAATGTATTATCGCCCATGTCCCTTTTCAGTGGTGCATCTCACCAGTGGTGGTTTCTATCGTGTTTTCCACATTTTCTGTTCAGTTAAAAGGGAAACTGTTGTAAGTTCACCCAGTTTTTCTGTGATGATGATTTTTAAACTGTCTTTCCATGTCACACCGTTGGCATGCAGTCGTGTAGAAGTGAACGCAGGCCCAGACATACACCCATGCAAGGGGCAGCCTTGATTACTTATCTCCTTTTTCCAGTAACACCAGCTGCTCATGTCTGCCAAAAAAAAAAAAGAAGAAGAAAACCAAGTGTAGTGCCTCAAATTCACTGTGATTATTTCTGCTGTACTCCTCTAGTCTCCTCCTGGTCTTACATTGTATCTGTAAACACAGGTATTCGACTCTTTTATCTCATGCTTAAGCACTGGCTGATGGCAAAGAGAGAAATAAGCACTTTCCGCTATGCCTTCTAAGAGCCTCTTTTGCCTCTCTGTCCCTAATCACTGTTTCCAACCTGCTAGCTTCCTCTTCATATGCTCTCTCTGAACCTCCCTCCGAGGGTGTAGTGAGTAGTATTGGTCCTCTGGCCAACTGTTGAGCTGGTGAGGACGACTCCTGCTATAACAATGTGACTGGTTATTCCCAGCAGGGAGCTCTAACAGTATGGCAGGGGGATCCCAGGATCTTCTCCAGCCCAACAATCTGGCACTAAGTTGGTGTAAGTATTCCTCCACGACCCCCTCCCTCCCTTCCCAGAGCTTTGATCTAAGAGCTCCCCACAGTGCTGCCCTGGCCCCTTTCCTCCCTCCCCTCAGAACCCCCCATTCTCTTTCAGCGACGCACATGAAATGCTTTAAACGGTAGATACTGATGTGTGCCATGTATGATGACGATGATTCCAGGAGTCCCACTGTCGCTCACTGTTCCTGGAGTGGAGCTCCCAACTGGGCCCCCTTCCAGCTTATCCTTCTTGCTGAGTTTTAATTTCCATGTCATTATGCACATGCATAGTGCGGAATGTGTGATGCCAACAGCATTGCATGATGTTTTGTGTCTGATTCCGAATAACTTAGCTGTACTTCTGAAGCGGGTCGCTTTAAAGGGCCAGCATAATGCCTTCTTTTAGCTTACATTATACGGTACATATTTTATGACTGAATTTTATTTGTAGTGTCATGTACAGCTCTGTAAAAAAAAATTAAATTGCGTTTTTTGAAGGTCTTTAGATTAGATTAGATGCCTTTATTAGTCCCACAGGGGAAATTTCAGGTTACAGCAGCACATATACGACAAGACACACACATGGAGATACTGCAAAAAATAATGAAAAATAAGAGCGATTCCTAATAATATAGATATGTAAATAGAAATAAAAGAAAAGAACAGATTGAGTGCAACAGTAAAGATCAATAAAGAGACATCGTCAGTTATATAGTAACATATAGTTATACAGTTCTATAGTTATACCGTTATTGTTATATAGTAATATACAGAGACAACTTTGAACTGACTTTGAGCACATCGCCGGTGTAGCGTCTGCATGTTCTTGGGTAGAAGTTCCATGGTCACTCTTATCTAAGCCCTAGGTGTGAACGGTCGCTCCTACAAAGGATTAAACAGTTAGAGAAAGAAGCTGAATGAAAACATCACTGTTTACTGTATCGGCATGTGTTTGGCTGACAATTCTTTAGAGATGCATCATTTATAGCATGGAAATGACAGCTGGTCCAGAAAATAACAATGCAGTGTTTTCAGTCCTTGAATAATGCAAAGAAAGTATGTTCACATTCACTTTTGAGTTCCTAAATAAGAAGTTGGTGTGAAAACATTGCCAGACACAGTGTTCATACGTGTTGACATGTCTTCCACCAGCCTGTGACCCCCACCCCAGGTGCTTTATGTCACTTATGACTACGAAACACACAGTTGAAGGTGTGTGAGGGTCCATAGTACTGAACACATCCCAAAGGGGTGAAGGTGTGGAATCGTGTGGTGTTTAATTTTTTCCAGAGCTGTACCGTCCAGAGGTTCGACATGACCGCTGGTGTTGGGTGTTGATGTTCAGGCGGTCGTACTCATCACCTCAGTTTCATTTGTTTGTGTCGCTGTTGTCCTTACAGCTAGTGGAAACATCCCAGCACTCCAAAGAGACAAGGATAACACCAACGTCAACGCTGACGTGCAGAAACTACAACAGCAGCTCCAGGACATCAAGGAGCAGGTAAAGGCTACTTGAGAATATCCACTCCAGCGAGTGGGATACTCCCTGTGGACCAACACAAAGCATAATCTTGGTTTTGCATTAGCATAACGTCACGCAGGTGGGGAACATGAAACATCTGTATTACACCTGGCTTCACTTAGTGGTCCTCCGTCTGTCCATTAAAATGCTAAAACGACCCTATCAAGACCCTAACTGACCCAGGTTGGCCTCTGTTTATGTGTCTCTAGACCATGTGCCCGGTGTGTCTGGACCGGCTGAAGAACATGATCTTTATGTGCGGCCACGGCACCTGCCAGCTGTGCGGGGACCGGATGAGCGAGTGCCCCATCTGCCGCAAGGCCATCGAGCGCCGCATCCTCCTCTACTAGAGCTCCCGAGACCCTCCTCCTGCGTAAGCCCCAAACAGACCACATCCAACTCAACACAACTACACCAGCTGCTGCTGCTCGGCCATCCTCACAGCACACGGGCCGGGCGGTCAAGGGCGTCTCTACACGTCTTACTCTGCACCGCAAACGCTCTCTTAGCGGCGCGAAGGAATTCTGTTACGAGAAACAAAAGAAAACACACCAGTTGACTGATGTTTTTTTTTGTGTTTTTTTTTTTTTGCTGCTGCTGCTTTCCGTCAACAAACGGCGCCTCGCTTCACGGACTGCTTCCTGTAGTGTCACTCACTCTGCACCATCCTCTCCTCATCCCCATATTTGGTTCCACCGTTGTGGGTTTTAACTGATATGTAGAACATTTTCCGGAGTTGGCGATGGCTCCTTTAGACATGGGTAGGTATCGGAGATAAACGCAGCCGTGGAGCCGCTCTGTGAAGCGGAGCCAATTCAGAATTGTCGAGATGATGTGGTCAGTCTGTTACTTTTTTTTTTGTGTTTTTTTTTAAGCGTGAAGTCGTCACGTTTTTGACGCAGGCCTCCGATGGCGCCAGCCTCACACAAGTTGTACGGTATTCTGTAAATCCTCATGCTACTGTATTGATTGGTATCAGATGCACCTGGTGTAAACACTAAGTTCACCTTGTTTTCCTGACAGTATGACAAAGTTCTGTGACGTGGTCGTTGCACCTCTTAAAGACTGTTCGTCTGTTGCTTCACGCCTGTATTTGGGCTCCGTGGCGACACACTTGCAAGTCGCCAACTGTTCCATTTTGCACTAGCACACGTCCCGAGATGGAATTCCCAAAAACAAAAAAAAAGACACACACACACAGAAAAAAAGCCAAATCAGGCGAAAAGCTGTTTCTTTTTTTCCGGCCTGGGAGGTTGACTCGAACACACCACGCCCACATTGTGTTTACCGAGCTGGAACCTGGACAGCGGTGTTGCGACACCCCTCGGAGCCGCCATCGAGGATCCAAGACAAACACACACCCATACACCCATCAAGCTTCTGTCCAGTGAACGGCCTCCGTTGTACATGTCTCCCACACACACACACACACGCTTAAACCACACGACGCAAACGTCTACGTAACAAGACTGATTTCTGTCTGTGCTTAATGTTCCCATTTCCAAACTTGGTGGTATTGTCTCGCAAAACTTGTACAATTCAACGAGTGATTTGCTATTTTACCATTAATGACTTTGTGCCATTTGCTTCCAAAAAAAAAAAAATCTTTTTGTGGAATAACTCTTAACGGGGATAAGGTGCTCTTTACCATGTATCACTTTTTTTAATTTAAGTGTATTTCTGTTTTCAAAATCAAGCTAGAGAGTACAATCTATTAGAACACAAAGATGAAAATATAGAATAAATTATTTTATATCGCTGCCCAAAAAAATGAAATATATAGGATTTATAGGTATCACTGCCTTCCTAATATGTAGCCTCAAAGTCTCACATTCTGCTTTGTTATTATTTTGAAGACATTTATTCATACTGTACCTCTGTTGGCTTCTTTGTTGTTTTGCAATAGCTTTCTAGCAATCATGAGTAGGAGCTGCTTTCTGTACAACAGCCTAAGTCTGATTTGTTCATATGTGCA
>JAPTHA010000010.1:14994590-15004970 GCA_029814585.1 Gymnapogon annona
GGGGGGGATGTCAATGGAGCCTATCTAGGTCAGTCACGATGATCAGATCACGATAATAAAAAATGAGCTCGATAAGTTTGCCGGGTGCGATAATTTTTTATTTACCAAAGACACCGGAAAATGAGTTAAAATCGCTTTATCTGTGGCGACTGACTCCTAAGGGACCGATCTCGGCAGAATGAGGAGTGAACCATCCTGTCAGTCACTCTCTGTGTATGTGTGGGGGCGGGGCCTCGGAAGTGCAGCGTGAGGAGCAGAGGGGGAGATTTGGAGAAAAATAAAATAGTTTTCCCAGCTGGAAAAAAACAGAGGGGCAGTGGATCAGGTCCCGACAGACAGACCACCATCGCTACGACGGTTTTGAATCAAACAGTGTCAAAGATGCACACACACACACACACACACACAGTGGAGTTCACTACATCCACAAACCCACACACCTTTAACACCGTCCAAAACACACAACACCTTTAACACCATTCAAAAGATGGTGTTTCCACAAATTTGGGTTGTTTTAATTTATTCTTTTTGATATTTACAATGTCCTTCTCATAATATAATTCCAATTTGAAATATTCTTGAGAAATAAATGTTTATTTATTTTTAAAAGAGTTCACTTGCATCATTATATCATTATTATTATTATTGGTGCTTGAAAATGTATCTTGTATCACATTGTTTAGGCATTGTGTACAATGCGCTCTCTTAACAGTTTCTTTGTATGTTATTTGTTACATTAGTGATCTAAAGATGTTTTATCTTGTGGGTGTATTTTATACCTTTTTTATATCATGGCCAGGGGACTACAGATGAAAACTAGCCTTCTGGCTAATTCTGGCTTTTTTTTTTAAAACCGTGGGTTATCATGTGTTTTATGAAATTGCATTGTCCCCTTTCAAATAAACTAAAAATGAAAAAATGAAATGAAAAATCATTATTATATTAGTTGAAAAAAGGGTATCCTAACGGCAATATTATCTTTTATCGCAATAATTCCTGGGACAATTTATCACCCAGCAAAATTTGTTATTGCGACATATTGGAGGACACAACGGCACATGACAAAGACAGGACAGTGGGATTTGAACCGCCAACCCTTGGATTATTGGACTACCTGCTCTACTGCCTGAGCCATCGCCCCCTAGGCCCAAACTATTATATTATTTATATTGTAACGCCAACTGTATGTGCAATATGCCTTGTTTTTTGTTTTTTTTTCACCTCCCCTGTTCTTGCTCTCTGTCGAGAATGTTCTGAGGTCAAATCTTTTTTTCCCCTCCTCTTTCCCAATGTAATGCTGTATTTTTTTTCTGCTAACCCTCTCACCCTGTCCAGTCTAGCCCCCTGTACTGTGTACTTGTGCGTACGGACAGGTTGGTAGCTAGTTTTGCTGGTACTTGTGACAATAAAGGTTCATTGATTCATTCAATCATTGTAATCGACTTCAACATCTGCAAACAATGACTGTTTTTTTTCCATTGAGACTCACATGCTGACGGTTTATACATGAGTCCCCTTTCACCAAACCCAGCTTAAGTTGGCACAATTAAACAACGGAACAGCCGACTGCAAACAACTAAAGTGTATGTGTGAGGCGTTTCTCCATCGCTTAATGCTGCTTTTTTTTGGTGTATATATTTTTAGAATTGGTGTATATATTTTTAGAATTGTGTATATATATTTTTTTGGTGTATATATTGTTCCTCTTTAGCTCTGATGAGCATTTTTGTTATGTATCTTCACACTGAGAGCTGCAGGACGATTTTGAATTTGAATAAAGTTCTATTCTATTCTTATTCTATTCTATTCTATTGTATTCTTGTGGAAACTGGGTCTGGAATCCCGAGCAGCTGCTGTTCATCTCTCACATGCTTTGATTGAGAATGTCACAGTGATGATGGTGTGCGTCTGTTTTATGTCTGTTGGTTATAATGTACTTCAGCTCTTTCTATTACGGCTGCTGCTTCCACCATTAGGAATAAGTGACATCATCACAGACTGTAAATGCTAGCACTGATTTCAGATAATTAATGTGCAATAATGATCACAGTCTGCAAAAACCACATGTGCAAAAGATCACCAAGCCTTGGTTTAGTGTACAGGTGTCAAACATGCGGCCCAGGGGACAAATCTGGCCCGCCAAAGGGATGAATTTTTGCAATGTTAAAATTACACTGAAGATATTGACAATAATTTTCTATCAGGTTCCACATTCAGACTGATTCAATGTTATGTGCGTCAGACCAGCAAAGTCCATACCATAATAACATATAAATACTCACATCTCCAAATGTTTTCATATATTTACCGTAAAACGCAGTATAATTGTGCCAAAAATGCGAATAACCTGAGCAAATATGATAAACAAAAAATGACTTAAGTGAAAAGTGCAATGTTACATTAACAATATTCTTCCTGTTTTAAAATATTTTGTGTATTTGTAGGTAAACTGTGATCTGTCAGTGGTAATGTACATAAACTGAAACATAATATTGTTAAAATTGCACTTATCTTTTCAGTTTGTTCATGTTTATTCCCATTGCTTTAAATAATAGATGACATTTTCATTGTAAAATCTTCATTTTTTTCACTCTAAAACAGAGAAAAGTTGACATCACTGATATAAAATGATGTTATTAATTTATAAAATATCAACTTTACGGTTTCTCCACATATTCTGCCTACGTATCCCACATCAGACTGTTTCTATGCACATTTAATGAGTACATAAGGGTTGTTAAAAAAAAAAAAATACAAAGTGAGTTTCGTTTTAGCAGTAAAATATATAAAAACGACTAGACTTGTGTCACCGTACATATTTTGTCGACATCTACCGTTAACGTTCATCATTAACCGTGTCCTGTTTCATTTGCTCAGCCGTCAACCATGTGCCTCGTGTTGTCAGCGGGAATAAAACTTTTCTAATGCATCAGCGCCTGTAAAGACGCTGAGTGGAATAGACTGTCATCTGCAGCCACTGATCCCACACGACTTCACATGGTTATCAAACTACTACTCTTTTCTCTTGTTTTCATTTCCAAAATATGCCCTGTGGTTCTGGAGACACCACGTCTGAGATGTTAACCAAATAAAAGTGTGGAATAACACATCATGTAGAAATATTCAGGTTTGAATAAAGACTTTTTTTTTTTTTGCAGATGGAGCGACTTACTGTGGAGTGCAGCAGGGGGGTGTGGGAGGTGCTGGGGCTGCTGAAAAAGCCGTGTTGTGGCACCAGGTACTCGTCTGCGTCCACAGCGTCCTCCATGTCTTCCCCACTGATCAGGCTGCGGTAAAATTTACTGTCTGTGGGACTCGGCAGATGCATGCGCTCATCACCCTGAAATATAATTGCAATTTAGGTCATCGAATAGTGTTTATTTTGTCAAACATTTAGTCCACATGGTATCTGCAGGTTTAAGGAACCTCAATTTAAGACTATTTAAGGCCAGGAAAAGTTTCCAATTTTGTTTATGGCATTTTTTTGACCTTAGATGGGTGAATTTAAGTCTTAATTTTGCAAAACAAATTAAAGACTTTTTAAGCACCCGCGGAAACACACAGTCCATTTAGTCTTGTGTCAAAGTGACTTATTTACTTTACTTTACTCACACACTCTTTTATCATCATCATCACTACCATCACCATTATTTAGCCATAATTTCACATATGAATACAATATTACTGTCATCATCATATCCACCATCACTGACTCATGATTTAACATATGGATGCAATGACGAGTTCTTTTGGCTTTTTCCCTTCCGGGGTCACCATAGCAACTGGACGCTCACCCCGGGAATGGAACAAGGGTCCCCTATGCACCAGCCCGGTGCCTTACCAACTGAGCTATTAGAATTAATTTAACAGTGATTGGAAGTGTGAAAAGGATACCCCAAGTAAGCTATTTAAAGCTTTTTATAGGGGGCTCAGTTATGTACAAATTGAATGACATAAAACAACTGAACAGGTCACACATGAAATACAAATTTTAGATTTTTTAAGGACCCCTGGACACCCAGTATATAGAAAAAGTGGAAGAACATGTCTTAACTTAACAGACAAAGATGCATATTTAGACAGTTTCTTTGTTTGTCTTAGTCATATTAACTTATTCAGGTATCTTTTTTTTTTTTTAGTCATGTTTTAGTTGACAAAGCCTGAACATTTTAGTCAAATGACAACTCATGGTAAATCAGTTGAGTTTCAGTCGAATCGTTTTAGTCTCTCTTATAAAAAACATTATTTCGGAGATGACTATTGTTTATCATTCCAGATGAAGTGTGTTCCACACAGGCTGGTCACACAGGATGTTAAATACACAGATGATCCGGTTTCAAAGTAAAATCTAATTGTCTCCTATTTGTCACGGGAAAAAAAAAAACCTACTTCATCTCACCTCGTATCATCTGACAAAAAAATTAATGCTGTCATTGAGCAAACGGCGCATTTAACACATCTGGGCTGAGAGGTGGGTAAAAATATACCTGGATAACGAGATAACGTGACGGATCCCGTGCCATCTTTGTGAACTCTGCGATAAGTTCCCGGAAACGGGGTCGGCTGTCGGCGTCAATCATCCAACCTGGACAGGTAGATGAATGAGCAGATTATGGTTGCAAGAAGAAAGCATCACCAACAGGAAGTCAGATTATTAAGAGGTTATTATTATTATTATTTATTTATATATTATTATTAATTTGTAGCTTTTTCTGTATTATTATTATTATTATTATTAACAGGTTACTCAGCTTACATTTCACCATGATCATGTACACATCTATGGTACAGATGGGCGGCTGAGGCAAACGCTCCCCTTTCTCCAGGACTCCGGCGATTTCACTGGCTGGAATGCCGTCGTATGGTTTGGTCCCGAATGTCATCAATTCCCAAACTGTCACACCTACAGAAGGAGACGAGACGTGTTATATCTCCAGGGTATCTGCAGGTTTAAGGAAGTTCAATTTAAGACTTTAAAGACCTTTTTTAAGGCCACTTTAATCAAATTAAAACCTTTGATCTGCGAGATAGCAAAAAGTGTGACCACATTGGAAATAGTTTTGTCCATATATTTAATGGAACTGATGAAAAATAAAAAACATCAAGATCACAACTCTGAAGAAAGAACATCGGCAACTTGTAATAGTTTGAAAGATCTGACAATCTTTCAAACAAATATCAAAAAGTGCAGAAGCCCCTCCCCCCACAACCCAACGATTGCTGTTGGTGCCGCTCCATTGGGCTAAAATCCAATAATTGGAAATTTACCAGATTCTTTACAAAGGTTTCACTGTACAACGCAAGCAAATACAGTGCAATTTTGTTTATTGTGTTTGTGTCATATTTAAGACATTTGAAAGGCAGACTTAAGGATTACTTGTCATTTTTAAGGATAGTTAAGGCCTTTTTAAAAATTTTTTACTAAGGTTAATTTGAACATGAATTAAAATAAATAAATAAAAATAAAAAGCAATGACAACAATTTGCTCCCACGTGTTCAAAATGAGTGGGGGGGGAAAGTCTAAACTTATTAAATCCCACACCACAAACAAATTTAAGACTTTTTAAGGACCCGCAGACACCCAGATCTCAACCTGGGTGACGTGTCATGATGGAGACAGAGGATGGGGGAGAGTGAGGGGCGGGGGATGAGGGCTTCTCAAAACACGGTGCACGAAAATAGCAGCATTTTGACAAATTGGCCGAGCCTGCAGGAGTGTGAGTGTGAGCAGGATGCATGGAAGTGGTGGCGGAGGAGCACAAAGAGGGAAAGGGTGGAAATGGGGGGGGGGGGGGGGGGGTCACAACTGCCAGGGTTTGAAAATGCGTTTGCCCTACGGGGCGGAAGGTACGATCAAACCCCCCTGGGGAGAGAAGATGGTTCTGGAAAACTGCCCCACACATGGAGGCGTTTTGTGTGTGTGTGTGCGTGTGTGTGCGTGTGCGTGCGTGTGTGTGTGTGTGTGAGTGTGTGTGTAGGCATCTTCACTCAAAGAGAGCTGTTGACGTGGGTTGAAGCAACAGTCTGTTTCTGGCGTGATATTATCCGTTTGAGACTGCTGGTGTGTAGGTGTGTGCTACCTGCATCCTAAAAAAAAAAAATTGCAGATGCTAGCAAGATGTTCTGCCATTTTTTTTTTTTTTCTCCTTCGCAAACTGACGAACGCAGCCTTTTTAGATCCAAAAACAACATCCCGTCCGTGGCTTCGAAAAGACTTGTCCCCACCGCGGTTAAAACACTTTATTTAGCAATGAATAAATAGTTCTCCGCAGAGACTGTCACCAATACCCAGGAGTACAGCTGCTGTATGTATCTGAGAGTTACATAAGGATCCAAACACAATCTGGGACAGCGGCAGCAAGGTTTTGCGCCGCACTACCTTTGAGAACACGAGGCAGGAGACGTACCGTAGCTCCACACGTCGCTCTGGTGTGTGTACGTCCTGTTCAGGATGGATTCAAGAGCCATCCATTTAATCGGGACCTGGGAAACAAAAGGTTAATAATGTTAAAACGTTGAAGAAAATGTTGGACCTACTGTCAAAAATCAATTCTCCGTGTGCATTAAAGCTGATTAACCTTGTCACGCATGAATTAATATAACTCTACATCAGGAATTTTTTGTGAACTGTGACTTTAAAATAGCTGTTCCACTGTAGTGACCACTACGCATGAAAGGGTTAAGGAAGTTATATGTAGTATTAACCCTTTCATGCATGAATTAGGATAAATATACTTCATTTTTTGGATAGGATTTTTTTTTTTTGTCAAATGTGGTATTAAGATTCATTCATACAAGAGAAAATAACGTAAAATAGCTGTTGTGATGACTATGCATGAAAGGGTTAAAGCTTTCTCATACGAATGAGTGTTAATTTCACAGTTGACAAAAAATCCTGAAGTAGGTTATCATAATTCTTGCATGAAAGGGTTATAGAGGTTATATGTAGTATTAACTCCTTCATGCTGGAATTATGATAACCTACTTAATTGTTTTGGATTTTATTTTATTTTTTTGTCAAACGTGACATTAAGGCTTCTTCATATAGCAGAAAATAACTTAAAATGGCTGTAGTGACCACTATGCATGAAAGGGTTGAAGTTGTTTTCTTTAATACGAATGAGTCTTAATGTCAGCTGACAAAAAACCCTGAAGTAGGTTATAATTCATACATTAAAGGGTTAATACTACATATAACCTCTTTAACCCTTTCATAGATTAATTGTAATAAGCTACTTCAGGATTTTTTTGTCAACTGTGACATTAAGACTAATTCATATAAGAGAACAAAATTTTAAAATGGCTGTAGTGACCACTATGCATGAAAGGGTTAAAGAGGTTATATGTAATATTAACCCTTTCATGCATGAATGATGATAACCTACTACAGGATTTCTTTGGGACTGTGAGATTAATACTTATTCACATCAAAGAAAATAACATTAAAATAGCTCCAGTGACCACTATGCATGAAAGGGTTAAACGACATTATATGAAGCATTAACCCTGACATGGATGAATTATAACATATATAACATATAACATATACTTCATTTTTTGGATTGGATTTTTTTTTTTTTGTCAACTGTCACATTATGCTGTAGTGACGACTATGTATTAAAGGGTTAAAGTTGTTTTTCTCTTATATGAATGAGTCTTAATGTCAGTTGACAAAATGTCCTGAAGTGGGTTATCATAATTCATGCATGAAAGGGTTAAAAAGCTGTCCACTGTAGTGACCATTATGCATGAAAGGGTTAAAACAGTGACCCCCCCCAACATTCTTGCTAACTGATATCTGGACAATAAATGGGAACCTTTACAGCTTTTACTGCACGCCACTGGAGTTTCTCGCAAGAATCGAGTGTGAGAGGTGGCCAAAGAGTGATAACTTAATTCAATTATACTTAAATAACATTCAGTCACATTTGGCTCATGCCGTAGCAGAACACTTTCACAGATTGAAGCCATTACTGCCTTTAAGAATTAGCACTGTCATCTAGTGGCTAAGAATGGGAACAGTTACACATTCAGAAAGCACAATCATAACACTGGTCAACAACGCATTTATTGTTTACGTTTTTTGAGCTTATTTAGGATAATTTTGGTGCTGAATCTAAAAATCACATTGTTTTTTCTCAATGAAGTCAACTTTCTGAACTATGCTACATATTAGCTTTTTTAAAATTTTTGCTTACATTTATGGCCATTTTCATATCACATCATATCATATCAAATTCTTTCATATTTCTTGCAACAAACAAATTCTGAAGATTTTACTTTTGCCAGTTTATAATTCATGTTTTTTTTTAATATCAGAAATGAATGAAATGGCTTTGAACTAGAAGATCTTGCAAAAATAAGCCTGACGTATTCTGCTCCACCATTATATATAAAATTATTTATATTACATTATATACAATACACCATTGTACCTCACAGGAATCAAGTCACAGGTTTAATAAAATGTGCTTACACTTAATAAATACAAATTTTTCAAAATCAAATTGGCAAAAAA
Organism: Gymnapogon annona; assembly: GCA_029814585.1. Lineage (NCBI taxonomy): Eukaryota > Metazoa > Chordata > Actinopteri > Kurtiformes > Apogonidae > Gymnapogon > Gymnapogon annona. Next base: position 15,003,110 of record JAPTHA010000010.1, read on the forward strand.
AAGTGACCTGATTGAGAAAAATAGATGTCATTTTTGGATTCAGTGATACAAAAGGGTCCTAATTCAGTTTAAAAAAACCAAGACACATTGCAAAAATATTTTTTTTGTAATTTGTCATTTTTTTTGGAACGTGGCTGAAAACCCTCATTACATGTTTAGAAACTGTATCTTCATGATCACCCTTGCTGTTTGTCTTCAGACTCAGTTGATGGACAAAATGCGTCACAGCATGAGATAAAATCTAGAACTAACTGTATAAAGCCCAAAATAATATATTCCGTGACACGAGGCCTCATTTCACGACAGGAAGTCATCTGTCAAACATGCGCTTGATTTAAAGCGAGCCAAACGTGTGAGTACAATCCAGCTCCCTCAATATATTTTAAAATCAAACTAAAAACATTTTTGTTTTCATTGGACTTTTGAAGGGAGATAAAAGTTACAAACACTAACCCAGAATGTGCACTGTCTTTATTCCATTATATTGAAATGTTACCATTTCATGTACGTATGTACATGTTATTGCATCTTTCACCCCTGTTTTAGGCAATTTTCTTTAAATCTTAGTTTATTTCTCGGCTACATCAACTGTGCACTTTTCTATTTTCCATATTTATTTGGGTTATCAGCTGACAATTCTATGACATTTCGTTATCAGATTCATTGTGTGTGTCTGTGTAATGACAATAAAGGAAGTCTAAGTCTAAGTCTAAGTATAATCGTACTCTTTATTTCTGTACTTTGTCACCCCTGATTATTTACTGCCATTCTGCCAAAATTTGTGTAATTTCTTGTACTTTTCCCTTGTTGGACTTTTATTAATTAGGGTGTCACCCCTGTCTTAAACCTTTTGATGCAATTTTGTTGAAATGTCATTTTATTTCTTGTACTTTTATCTTAACGTTTATTAAATAGTGTGTAATCATATATTAATGTGTTTATTCCTTGTACATTTTTAACTGATGAGAAGCACTTTGGGCTACAATTCTTGTATGAAAGGTGCTGTACAAATGGAGATTTATTATTATTATTGTAAGTCATTAAATGTGATGTGAAAACAACCTTTATGACTTTTCCATGGCCTCAAAAATGGCTGCTTCCATCAGCCTTTGTGTATATACAATAATGACCCTAATCTGCAACCAACCTTTCCACCATCTGCATGGTACTCCTTCTCGTCTGCACTGAGGAGTTTGGCTAGACCGAAGTCGGTGATCTTGACATGTTGAGGAGTCTTCACGAGGACGTTCCTGGCTGCCAAGTCACGGTGCACCAAGTGGCGCTCCTCCAGGTAGTTCATCCCCTTTTGTCAAAACACATGATGGAGTGCAGGTAATTACGTAGGAGCGGTGGTTTATTTGAACAGCGGTCTGATACAGTGGGATTGGACTGTGTCAAAACATTGCATGACTAGACATGATAAAAGGTACAGAAGAGTCTCATGACAGACTTGTCAAAATCACCCAATTAGTCATAGTATTTGGCAGTTACACGCTGTTCCTTCCACCTTCTATACAATCATAGACATCTTGATGCACTCTTCATTCCCTTGTTGACTGAAAGTATTATGGAGTAAAGACGAAAAACTCCACTTGGCTACAGTTTCTAACAGATAAAAATGGAGTTACAAACACTAACCCAGAATGTGTACTGCCTTTATTCCATTTTAATGAAATTTTATAATTTCATGCACTGTATGTATGTACATGTTACTGCATCTCACCCGTTTAATGCAATTTTGTTTACATTTAATTTTATTTCTTGAATAATTGTGCTCTTTATATCCCCTGTCTTATGCAATTCTGTTGAAAGGTATTTATTTGTTTCTTGTACTTTTTATCTTATCTTATTAATTAGTGTG
>JAPTHA010000010.1:15035474-15047916 GCA_029814585.1 Gymnapogon annona
CCCCCATGCCGGTTGCCACTGCGCCATGCGTGGAAAAGAAGAGCAGAGGAAGAGAGGCAGGGAGAAAGAAAAACAACAACCGCAAGCGGAGGAACCCACACATTTCACACATCATTCCAACAGCAGAAAACAGCTGTGATTCGGGAATTCCCTGCTGAATTCAGCCTTCCCTGCTCCGAGAAAAAAAGCCCAGGTCGGAGCACATCAGCGCAGAGGACAGCTAACTCTCACTCCCTGGACTCCTCGCTCTATCTAAACAAAAGGAGATAGAGGCTCTTTAAAGGGAGTCTGAAGAGGTTCTTATTTTAGAGCGATTACTGAGTCTTTTCTGTGTAGGTCCAACCACTGTTACGTAGCGTCGCCTGCCAACATCTCTGTTCCAGTCTTAGTCATGTCTATAACCCCCCCGCCGGAAAGACCCCATAAAAAGAATGTTCTACAAAAGCCTTGGGGTTTCAGTTAGTGAGCTTTACTCTATTGCTAAGGCCTTACTCACCACTGCAACCTCTGCTTTACACATCAGTCAACCCTTAAAGTCACTGATGAGTAGTTCCTTCCTCATCCACACTAGCAGAGAAAGTCAAAGTCAGGGACAAACGGAGCTCGGGGAATTAGTTTGTACGGCCAAAGAGCTCTTATAATTGCCAGCACTGCGAAAGGGTATTGGGTTACATTGCACGTTGTACTCGCCAAAAGCATGACCAATTTAATTTGCACAGGAAATGTCAGAGGAACTTAGCTCTGTCTTCCTGATGACACACCAACATGAAATGGTTGAAATGCGACAGGGGGGCCCCCGTAGAAATCTTCAGAGTATTTTCAAAATATTTCTCTGCCACCATAATACTATGAACGACACATATTGGAGAGAAAATGGTGCTAGCTTTTCATCACACACCTCTCCCAGAAGCCCACGGCTCAGATTTCCTCTATTGTTAACGTGCGGGGCGTTATCCTGTTCCTGACAAAAAGAAAAAGCACATCGCACAACATTAACACCGCTCCACAACAATGCTCTGCTTGTTTAAGATGGTTATGACTGAGGAGGGCGGTTGTTTCAAGGCCGCCCCCTCACTACAGATAGAGAGGGGCTTTTGCGCGACCTGCGTCCTGGCTGCTTTGCCTCAGTCTTCAAAAGGCATCGACTTGGCAGAGCAGAGGCTGTTCTTCATATCAGCTCCAGCGCTGAACACAAGGACTCTGGATATTATAACACACACTACAAAACTGCATGTCTGCTCACAACTCAACCCTGGAAAAGTGATCCCAACAGTCCAACAGAGGGATATTATCTCCACAGTTCCCACAGAAAAACCTCCTTTCAAAACTCTTTACGATCATGTGTTGTTATCCATTGCTGTTATGATAGTATATTATTATCCACGCTTGCATATGATTAATGTTTTACAGTGATACTGCTAAAAAAGGTGCACTGAAACAAGTGACAACGTTTGCTGTTGTGGCGACAACTTCAACAAAAAAATCTGTGAACACACTGTTTTCATGGATAGTGAGTTTAGGAATGGAATTAGCAAACGTCAACAAATGTGGAGCTCCCATTACACAGCAGACTTCAATACAAACTTCACACCCACTGGTGAGGACGTGGCATCATTTGTTGTTTCTGGATTGTGTTCATTCCTGTGTATTCAGTCTGTGTCAATCCTATTCGGCATCTATGAGAGAGAACAGATATCTAAGACCCCTGGGGATTTCGACATCCCAACTCGAAGGTCAGGTTGTTGCTCATGTTCTCCAATAGATTATTTTTTCCTTTAGCAGAGCTTTTCTAACATTTGTTCGAGTTAATCCAAGTATGGTGCCCCTGAGTCTATGAACCGCAGCTGGTTGTCATTCTACGACTTCACACCTGATGATAAAGAACGGAAAAAGCGGATGAAGCAGATAAGTAAAAAAGTTTTAAAGAAGTGAGAAAACAATCTAAGTTTGGCGTGAGCCAACGTTTCCGTATCATTTCAGTGCATCTACGAAACCAGAGCGCTCACATGTGTCTTTTTTGAGGTGTTAACACTTTCATCTGTCAGCCATTATTCTGTGCCGTCCAGTCAAGGGGGTGAGGGAAATAAAAAAAGAATTATGTCTCAGGTGAGCATGAAATGTTGCGACACACTGCAGTAAATCAGGATATCTGCAGGTTTATGGAAGTTACATTTAAGACTTTTTAAGACCGTTTTTAAGGCCACTTTAATCAAATTTAAGACCTTTCATCAGCCAGATCGCAAAAAATGTGACCCCATTACTAATAGTTTTGTCCATACAGTATATTTAGTGGAACTGTTGAAAAATAACAAGCATCAAGATCACAACTCTGTAGAAAGAACATCGGCAACTTGTAACAGTTTGAACGACCTGACAATCTTTCTAACAAATATGGAACAGTGGATGTAACCCCCCCACCCCAACACCCCAACACACACACACAAAACCAAAGCATGGCCGTTTGTTCCGCTCCATTGTGTTAAATTCAGAGCAGTAATTACAAATTTGCCATATTCTTTCCAAAGATTTCCCTGTGCAGTGTAAGAAAATGTTGCAATTTTGTTTATTGTGTTTATGGCATTTTTAAGACCTTGAAAGGTAGATTTAAGGATTAATTGTCATTTTTAAAGACAATTAAGGCATTAATTTTGAACATTAATTTAAGACTTTTTAAGGAACAAACACTGCATGAGACACAATCATAATTATCTTGAATATAATGAAAACACTGACCTCTGAACCCAATTAGGTCCCCGATAAATGAAGAAGACACAATAGAGAATAGAGGTTCAGCTGGAATTTATTATTTGGATCTGGAAAGTAAATTTTGTGGCACCAAGATGTCAGATTCATGTGGATGGGCACATGAGAATGTTACACCCTGACCTTTCAAATTAAGATAAAGATTTACATTACATAAGACATTTGAGTTCAGATTACATGTAAAATCAAAACAAACTGGACGAGTGTCAGTTTCATTTCCAGAAAATAGCTAAGCGTGTAAAAATGTTTCCAAATGCAGGATCCCTTCCCAGATGTTTTGTAACTGACCAACAGGTGCCAAGCATGTATAACCCAGGATAAAACATTGGATAGTTACCATTATTTCTGTTCTTGGCAATGTACACTGCTGCTTGTTCAGGCCAGGGGAAGAAAAACAAAGGGTTATTTTCCCGTCAGTCAAACGTGAATATTTCGAATACCTCTGACATGACTCTTTAGAGAAATCACATTTGTGTGTTGTTTATTTGTCCCTTGACCCAAAAACCCAATTACATTGAGAGTGGCTTTAATCTCCTGGGTATCTGCTTATTGTAATAATACTCAGATAAAAACTAAACAAGGAGGCATATTATAAAATCTCAGACTGCCTTCTAATCAGCTCAGGAAGAGGTTGTTGATGTAGTGGATATACTGCAGGTCCGCAGGACTAATCTGGACCGGCTGGCATGAGTCCAGCTCTGTACTGTATTCCAGACTATTTATACCAGGAAACCCACTCCCCACCAACCACAAGTATTCATCAACTCCAAGTGGTTGATATGAAAATGAAAATACAGAGAACTGCATCTTCATCATTTATCCATGATTCTAAAGAGGTGCATTAGAGGAATATACTTAAAGTACATCACCTTCATTTGTGGTTTAATTGGTAAACTTGTTATGAGAATCTCACCAGCGGGGTTTTTTTAAATAAATGTTTCAATTTTTATTTTATTTATTTACTTTTAATGGAGCCACACATTGCAAGCAATGCAAGATGCATTCCTTCTTTTTTTACAGGCCTCTGGCTTTAATTATAAAAGCATGTGGTAATGAAGATGTTCTGCTCAAGGTCCCACCAGGAAATTAATTCTGGGCTCAACGAAGCATTGGTGTTGTTGAAACTTACTAGGCAATTAGAAAAGGTACTGCTGAAAGTGTGCAGTGTAGGAAGAATATTGTGTTTTAGTGCTCTGGGAGTTAAACAAATCACAGATCACAGTGCTGTAGCCACCACTACAACACTGAGTAATCTTGTCATTTCATCCATAAATGGCTTGGATGAAATACATTTTACAATGCTGATGAAATCCCTGTGAGGTGACGCAAGCTAGTAAAATGCTGGAACCGTGGCAGGACTGGGACTGACATCTTCTTTCCCTCCTCTAACACACCCACCATCATAGACTGTGAGAAGCCCTATCATCATTGTTGTTGTTATAAGTCAGAAAGAATTATGTCATGAGAAGGAGCGTCTCCTACTACTTTGCCAAAACTATACTCTACTGATCCATGACATCATATGTTGGCACCTTTTTTTGTCACTGTGTTTATGTACTTTTGGAAATAAAGTGGGCCAGTGCATTACTGATGATCAAGCACTTGGTCTGCCTTGTTTTTCTATTTTGGTCCAGCAGATAGGACTGAATGCATTACTCAAACACAACTCCTGCCCTACTAGCCTCTTTAACTTTAGGCCGTCAGGGATGCCTTTCTCCTCTGTGTTGACACAAGTCTGAAAAGTCATGTCTACATGGCTGGTTAAGGTCAGGGGAAGACAGATAAGCCCGTGTCAAAGAAGACAACAAAAGCCCCGAATAAAGAACCTTTTGTCTACAGCTTGGAGCTGCTGGAGGGACAGAGACATATTCAAGTTCAGTCTCAGCAATTCATTCAACTTGTGCACTTTTCTGTGACTTGTACTTATTGTTTATCTTTCTCATTCATGCATGTTCTCCCACTATTTGATTTTAAACACAGCCAATCATGGGATATGTACTTTGGCCAATGTTCAGTAGCTTTAACATATTCATTAGGAGGCATTGTTGTAACAAGGAGCAGCAGCCAGCATTGTAAGCGGAGAATTGGAGTCTTGCATTCTGCAGCTTGTCAGTACCAGGCTAATTCAAAGATGTGACAAGGGGTCTAGACTTGAGAAAACCTGCAGGCGGTAGAGGTATCAACTAACAAGTGATTCTGCATGTGAATGCTGGCTCCTGTCAAAGTCCACTCTATTAAAGGATGACTTGTTTTGGCCGCAGACAAATCTATGTGTTAAGTTAAACAGTTCCCTTATGTTTTAACACCAAAAATTTGTCTATGTCTTAGTTTTTAAATAAAAAGGGGAAACACTTCCACTGCCAATAGATTTTTCCCTCGGTAAGCTTTTTACATTTAATATCACAAATATGCAAGAACACAAGAAAGTGTTGTATTTTGCATCATATGAACATGATAATAATAGTGTTCCTGCTTATGTCTGTAATTCAAAGCGTCATTAGGGAAAAGGGGTAAAAATAGTTGCCATTCATTTCCGCCATTTCCGCCATTCAGTAATGGAAGTACTTGTAGTGTAATTTTTACCAATTACACCCTTTAACACCGGAGGCAAAAACTGTTATTAGTGAGTCTTTAGTCCAGTGTGAAAGGGGTATAATGGTTAGAGTGGTTTCTGGTAGAAGATACCGAATAAGATACAAAGACGAGAGGGACAGAACCCATTTAGCTTGTATTGTATTTAACTAGTAATTACTCAACAGTAGCACCTCTTGGACAAATAAAGAAAAGGTACATTGCCTGACACCACACCACACCCTTTCAATGGAGCATATAATGCCTAAATACCCAGACAGTTGCTTTCATCTGTAGCTGAGCTGAGCAATAAAAAACCATCAGACAAGCCGGATCAGGATTCCCTAACAAGCATAAATAATTGCTGTAAGCATTTGCGAGATTGAGCAGATGTTTTCATGAATGTCATGTCTTGATGTTTAAATCTGTTCTCCATTATCCTGAGTGACATAAAACTTCATAAGGAAACTACAGTCAAGCAATTTCACGTCCCTCATAGATTTCCCACTATTTACTCTAGTGCGTGTGGAAAAAAGGAAACCTTTAAGCAACAGACTTCAGATCTGAGCCAATGCAAACGAATGCAAAACAATCTAATGGTACACCTTGAAGCCACTGTGGAGCTCTAACATCCTTTTAATCAGGATGTGAGACAGGAAGGCCCCGTCTTTGGACTGCACGGGGACTGCAAATTAAATGTGATAGATCTCCACTGCAATAGCTTCTCACAAATGTGAGAGTTCATTCCGAAAAGAAAAAAAACAAAACATGGATAAACTAACCAAAACGTACCACGAGGACCAAACCACTAAGAGCGATTCATGAGTTAAAATATGCAATATGGTTCACTTTTCCGATGGACCACACAGGAAGAGGCTACGAGGGAAGTGAGGTCCAGAGATCAGCCACCACCCTTCAACCATTGCTTTCTTCAGATGTATTTGGGAAATGGGGTCTTTGTTTGTGAAGCTATTGTTCTCTTCCCAATGGGGGATTCCTCTCACACTGCTCCTCAGAATGACATATAGGCTATTAAAGAAGATGCCGCGCCTAAAAGACATGGTCAAGATAACAGTGGGAGACCAGCATCTTCAATTTGGATTAAACAAGGCTCCGGGGCTAAAACGAAAGAGCGAGGGGCAGGAATACCAACGTCAAAGATCTCACCCTGTCCATCTGATGTTTGTTTGTGTATCCTCGACTTTCCTGTTTTTCTCCACAGCTTTCATCCGTGCAAAAACCCCTGTCTGTCTTATTGACATCTTTTACATTAGCACCATGACACAAAGATCCATAGGAATGAAGCCTGAATACAAATACACCAGCTCCTTTGTGTCTGTGGGAAAACAAGGCCTCAGACTAGAGCATGTCTGTTCACCATCCTTCTGAACTTAGGGCAAGTGGCAAATTCTTTTGAGTAAGGTTTGCGAGTGTGTTAAGAGCAATGGTTTTTATCCGAGCTGAAAGCCTCCGGGATGGAAACAAAATGTTCTGTGCCCATTTTCCATCTTTACCCTCTAGGACTGACTTACTGTTTCAGCAGTTTTGGTCTGAGGAAACTTTTAAAAAACTGTCAAACATTTGAGGTTCACCGGAAAACATATTATTCTAGTGACTTATTTTTGGACCCCTTTACTGACCTGCAGGGTATGTGACAAAAAATAAAGAAGTAAAGTCACAAAGCAGTTGCTTTAAAATGTCAGAAATTAACTACTGACGCCACCACTCTCTCCAAAATCCAAAAAGTCTAACCTTCTGTATATAACCACAAAAAATGAACACGCAATGGGCATCCCTGACATTTACAGGAAGTCTCTAACCTTTAACTCTTGAACCCCTAAACACCCTTAAACATTTTCAGCCACTAATCCTCCCGAAGTGTAAATAATTCAAATAAGCCGCAGACTCTCAGCTTTTCAGCAGCATCAGACATGGCCTATAGGTCTAAGGTCTATAGTCAACATAGAAAAACTGTCATTTCCTGCAGCACTGATTCACCAATAAAACCCATGTAGTTTGACAAGTGACGGTTGCTGTACTTGGTTTGTTTTATGTTTGGTTAATCATATATTTCACTGAAAAACTCATTCTTGTTTCAGTTTTCTGTTTTCAACTATTAGCCTTCAAATCGATTCTGAGCATTTATGAAAAGTCAGTGAATTAATAATAGGAGGAGATCTGATTTTCTCTGATAATATCATAATGAAGATAGAAGAAAATTCATTTAGAAGTCAGAAGAAAAAGGTAATCAGAATATATATGATTCGACTTGATTACCACACTCAGAGAAATGTGAATACATGCATGGGCTGTATGGATGTTACATCACCACAAATCGGCACTTTTCCATATTTGATGTTACAAAATAAGGATAAAATACAGCGGATTCATGACAACAGCCCCTTTGTGTGATATGGTGACGAAGAAGGACTTTGGAGATGTGTGTTTACTGTAATAGTCGGCAGTAGAACAAGCTAAATGACTCATTTGGAGTTGTGGCCTCTTTTCCCTTTTAACACCGCACCTGATGAGATGGGAAGATAACTATAGCTCTTTTTCCAACCTAAATTCCTTGATCTCTTTCCACTCGAGACTCCACGCACAACCACTGGATCACGGAAAGGCCATAAAAGCAACGGATGGCTTTGTTACTATGTACAAACAAAGGACCCTACCAATCAGTTCAATGAGTAACCCACGTTTACTCACTTATTCCAGACTGGGTTTTGAGTCAATGGATAGACACTGTAGAGTGTGTGTTATGTATGGGTTATTCTGTGTTAAAAAACATGACGGAAGAAGGAAGAAGACCTTGTAATAATTACATGGAGGGCGGTTGAAGGTAGACATGAAAATGATACATGATTGTTTGTGGTTTGTTTAGATGGCAAGTCAGAAAAATCAGACACACTGTTTCTATTGACTGTTTTACGGCAAAAACACCTGAGTGACTGTATTCTGATGTGTCTTTACAGTCTAAAGTCAAGCCAAGGAACAAAAGCTGCTTTACTTCTGTTTCCTCCCGATGACATACACGTCTAGCCTGGGGTGCGTTTGCAACAAAACACAGAGATCACTGTAGCTCCGCAAAAGTATCAGTGCTGCCACATAACCTGCCCTCCACAGAGGCGCCATTGTACCCGGTTGAAACCAAAATCCAGCACCTCGCCAGAAACCTTTTTAAAATCTCTACAACTCAGACTTGATGCCGTTCATCAAAGCACCGGAGAGAGAGGGGAGGGGGATGATTCCGCGGGTCCCACGGCTCACGCCAAAAAAGCTATAATTCCAACGATGGCTACAGCAGAAGAAGTCTGGGAAGGTCGTCAGAGGACCAGCAAAACAAAAGAAGTAGTAGCAGCAGCAGGGCCTCATTGGACCCTGAAACAGACGAGAGAATCTCCGATTACACCGGATCATAACCCATATTTCACTACCAGGATCGGTCCAATCCAAGAGAGTGGGCTTTAATGAAAAGACCGAGCAGAGCTTTCTGAAAATGATGGAAAAATCAGGTGACTGATGAGGGGAACTGCCTTGTTAGATCCCAAACACCGTGCAGAAGGAAAAGCACTTACTCAGGATGCTGAAATGCACTGCAGGACTGAAATTGTCATGATTCAGCTCAACTTTTGCAGGTGTGTAAGCACATTTAAATGCAAAAAGTGATGAAGCCTGGACTTCACCTACACATATTATCTTCCAATCTCATTCTGCGGGAAAATAACCCAAGAGCACTAAGAATGGAAAGCGTATTGTTATAAGCGGGTTATCTAGTGCCCAAAAGCAAGCTGCAAACCTCACAGGAGGGATTAGGGATTTAGCCAATGACATGCCCCCGAGATTAGTCTGATCTTTCACAGGTTATCTCATATAGTCCTCTTAGGCAGCTTTGCCTTACAGTAGAGTTTGGAAGGAGTGATTTGATTATTTAAGCATACGATAAAAATTTAATCATGCGCTCCGCAGTATATCGCCAGTCAAACTGAAGAGTTCAATTGATTCTGAGACCATTTAGCATCTTATCAGGGACATAAATAACCCCAGTTATTGCTTGTGGTCGGCCGCTGGTGAAGCTGTGGGCATTATTTACAACCCCCCCCAAAGATGATGACAGTTAATAACCAAGCATGCCAGCACATGGAATGAGGAGCTTTTTTTTTTTTTTAAATTATTATTATGCAGTCAGTCCTTCTCCCACTCCCACAGAAGCCATCACTCTCTGCCAAGCTGTCGCTGAGCACACGACTGACAGGTGGGCTTCCAGTGGGAGAAGCTGCTCACTGCCAGGTGCATTATCACATCTCAATTTCATTTCCAAGAGCTCGTAATGTTTCCCACGTAACAGGATTGCATCGAGACAGGGGACACGAAAAAAATAGTCCATATCTTGAATGTTTTCGTTTTGGAGATCCATCTTTAATTGTTGGAAATGTGTTTGGGTTCCTTAGACAAAGCCATTACTGGGTAGAAAAAGACATGTGACTAACACATGAAACACTTAACATTTCTGGGTTTTTTTTTTTTTGTTCATTCCAAAATGTTCCTTATAAATCACCCCACCACTTAACCATGAGTTTTTTTAAATTAGTATTGTTATTTATTTAACCACCAGAAAATCTTTAGTCACTTTTTCGTGCAAACACCTGAACAGATGTTCTCGCTTGTTTCTTAGCAACACAAACACTTAGCTCCTGACCCATAATTACATCAAACATTTGACCGTTGAGTGTGTGTCTCCTGTTTTGGAGGCTGTTGTAGATGTCAGAGGAGTGTGTGCTCCTTATGGATCCATTAACCTTATTTAAACCCACTGGGTTCATCAAAACATAAGCTAACAATGAGGATGTGCGTCTTTTTGTTCATTTTGGTGCTTGTCGGCAATAAACATTTTTAATCATATCATATTTACTTCTGTATGTAGACATGTAGTCAGCCTCACTGCGTCTTAACTATACAGCAACACAGACACACACAAACAACACAACACACAATCAGAAATTTCCCCGAGTGGGACAAATAAAGGTATATATAATCTAATTTAATCTAATCTAATCTAACACACCAATAAAGTGTGTAAACTGTCAATGTGAGCAATGTTTTCTACATAAAAACATAAACGCAGGTTTAAGTGCGTATGGATTCCGGTCGACACACATGTGTAACATCACAAACATCAGTGTCAAGTAAATAATTTCCAAACCTCAAAAAGAAAGTACTGTTTTCTCCAATCATCAAACCAAACTGAAAATGTGTAACTATGTAACTAAGATGTAATGAGTTGCTATGGTTTGAGTAATTGGTAAAAGTTTTCAGAGTAAACGTTGTGAAACTTTAGCAAATTTGGATCACAAATAAAAATAACAAGTCAAAAGTGCTCGTCAAATTCTAGAGATTCTATAAATGAATGAGAAAAAGACTATCACCAAGGTCTGTACAATAGAATACATTCACTTTTTAGATTATTTCTAGTGTGAGATTTACAAATCCATGATATAAATATATGTATATTCATATTATTATGTGCTTACTTTGTTATTTGTTTTCTAATTTATCTTATCAAGGTACGTGGAACTTTTTACATTTTATCTTTGATGCACGTTGGGAAAAAAACATTTAGTAACGTTTTAAATTGGATTGCACACAATTTTGTTGTAGTTTTTGTGTGATGACAATAAAGATTAGAATTCTCATCATTGTGAATGGATTTCCCCCTTTGAGTTCAATTCAGTTCATCTGTATCCGTGTTGTAGACCGGTAAAGAGGCAGCACCTGCATCCACTTGCTGTTTATTTTTATTATACAAATTCGTGTTGATGAGGTAAGACGTATAAAGTGCCGCGCATCTTCAATGGTTTTTCATGTGGCTGTATTTCATTTCACTTACAATTACGCTAGACTGTTACGGACGTCACGTTCCAAGAAAACACAGTGTGCCACATAGAAACATCTGTCTCAGCCTCTGGCCAAAAGCGAAACCTGACAACAACAACAACAAAATTCTCTTAGCTCATATGGCGGAACTCGCATTCAACTGCAAACAGAAAACTGGATCGGTTGTTTAAAAAGAGAGAGAGAGAGAGGGAGGCAACAGTAATTAAATAGAATGGAGCTGAATGTCGTGCCTATCTTTACAGCTGCTCAATTTTAATCCTCTGTGGCCTTAAAAAAATTCCAAAATCCTTATTTACTGTGGGAGACTTCACTGCTGCGTGAATTGTGCACTATCTAGTTTGTTTAGAAGGCCAGAAATATTTAGGGACTCTGTCTTTTTGGCTCACAAACACTTTTGATTTGTTATGGTTCTCTAAAAACCCAGCACTGGCTGTTTGAGCACAAGAGGAAAGATGTAGCGTGCACGTGTGATGCTGGCAACAGACACACTGCGCTTATCAGCTTATAAGGAGGAAGAAGAGCGCAGTGAGTGGGAACGCTGATGATTCATGACAAGAGGAAGTCAGAGCAATTAGGGTGTACAATGATACTTCTGGTCACTTTCTCTCCTGACGTCCGGCCTGTAAGCGACACAGTGTCAGTATCAGCTGGAGTAAATGGAACGATCCCACAACAAAGTCATCCTTGTTGTGCTTTTTATGAATTATAAATTGAGGCAACTGTTTAGAAAGTTGGCGTTGAGCAAAAAAAATTTTAAAAAAGATGAACCGATTCCTTGAAAAATAATAAAGGGAAAGAATCATTTTGCAGTCAAAGCATCGCAGCTATTTTAAAAAAATGATAATGTTTTGTGACCTTTACTTTCAGGGTCAAAAAGAAGAAACTCTAACAAGCTAAAGCAGCCGATGATACTTATGCGACTGTTTGCATCTCTTGTGTTTTACTGTATTATTGGTGTGTCATATTTTGGGGGGAAATAACAAAACCATCCTCATCCATGTTTGTGTAAATTCTCATTGGTCCAGGTCAAAGGTGTCTCTAGGCAACTGAATCAGGTTAACAGGAGTGAGTTTTGTCCCCTTATCCAAGTGGCTTCATCAGTCCACACAGGACTAGCCAACCTCGTCCTCCCTTGTCCAGCCTGGTCTTGTTTAGTCCTGTCTAGTCCTTGTTCAAGCAATTTCATCAGTTGATGACAATTTCTGGGCTTCCA